>DVZL01000348.1:0-24382 GCA_018236625.1 Lasaia peninsularis
AATCCCGGGCAATGAAATGCTTATTCAGAAAAATCTGAAAAACATTTAAGAAAAGTTGCCCGACCCGGGAATTGAACTCGGGACCCCACGTGGCTAACGGTCTTAACAGGCGACACCTGTACCGTTACACCAAAGAGGCGACTAATAAAAATAAAAATAATGGTTACTTTAATATTATCACGTGATTTATGGAATTCAAAACATTTTTCTATCTTGTCCTTGACTTGTCCTTATTCCATAGTTTATGGTATTTTTCCAACGGTATGTTGTTGAAAAAAAATCACATCTGTCCCGTTAAAAATGTGATGTGTGGACATAATCATCCGTGAATCGAATTAAACGCAAGCCCAAAGGACATCCCGATATTAAGTGGCCTGGTTCGAATCAGTACTCAATTTTATCAATACATGCCACTGTAGATAAACGCAAAATAGGACAGTAATAGTTAACTTCGTGAAAGGTTACATTATCGTGTCGCAAGTTTAATAAATACTAAAAAGGTTGAGGCATTATATGGAAAAAATCGAAGACCTTTGCCTATCCCTATTTGAAAAGTATTTTGAACTGAATGACGTAATACTATTTTTGTATTACACGTTTTAAAATTTGTTCTTTTTTCTTTTCCTCCTCGTGTGGTTTCTTATTAATTTCAAGATAAATATTATAAACAACAAATGACCCACGTAAGTTTTGTCCAAAAACCGAATCAAAGACAAAAACCTTAGTCTAATGTCTATCAAATAAAAAAGTACAACTACAACAGATACAAAAATTAAACGAATTAAGAACTATGCCACTAAAAAAATCAAATTAAACTCTATCGCGTTCTAGTGACCATTACCATTTATTTTATTGTTTCAGTTAAAATTCCTAATGGTAATCATGTACCATTTAAAGGTCGAACCAAGTTCCATGCACCTGAACGTTGCCTCTCTATTAACCGGTTTTGAAGCGTCTTTCTTTGAATCTCATCGAGTTTTCGCATGAATTTGAAGAAACTCATTGATAAGTGACGGGCGCCTCTTGTTGACTTTTCTTATCTGTATAATCGATTTTCGACTGCCGTTTCGCCCTGTGTAAACAGCCACAAATGTCAATAGCTCCTATCAGATACACACCCGTTACATTTTTTCTTGGCTACGGAAACATTACTTGATTCCTTATTGGGAGTACTCTAGCAGCTTTATCATACTAGTAGTATTTTTAGCCCTATTAAAGAATTCTGCCATCTGCTGCCCGTTTCACCTGTCTATCATGATAATTTTAGTCATCTGCTATGAATATATTGGAATGCTCGCACCACGACTAGTTTAACATGATTATATTTGACTATTTGAGTAACTAAAACTTTATTTCAAAAACATTATATGTGACTTTCAAATACAATTATAAAGGTACTTACTTAAAGTTTAATGTTATTTTTAAATCATGGTTAAGAGATTTAATTAATCAGAAAATATGTGCAATAAAGTTGTAATTTATTAAAATAAATAACAAAGCAAATGAGATATAAGTATATGAATTGACGCCATTTTTTTACCCTTCACATTTAAAAAAAAATCTACGGGTTATTTTGGAGTGCGTTTATTTGTTGCCCTCCGAAATCTATAACGTGTTTTAAAGAAGATTAAATATTTTTATTTTTTTCAGGGCACTTTCTCGCTTATAGTCGAAGCGTGGCACGACACGAACGAAACGTCAAGATCAGATGGTAAGTTTTTTTTCAGTAAACTGTCATTATTATTATTTTCATAAAATTTGAAAATCGAACGCTTCGACATCTGCCTATACTTATCCCAAGTATCAAAGATTCGAGATTTATTCATTATGGAGTTCCAACAAACCGTCAATAAATTGTTATCTTTAATGCAATTATGAAAAGGATAACATGGAAAAAGCATCGAATATTGTAAAATTCGTATCACGTTCGTCACGAGTCGCTCACATTCAGGTTTCACTGTAATTCTGGGTGTTTATCGTGCATTTAACGGGCTGTATGTATATTTGAATGCTTATATTATCATATCGTGGAAGACAAAAATGTTCCCATGGCCAGGACTATTGGTGTTCAGAGCACGCCGCGGCGCGCGTGAGTCGACTCGCAATTCTGGCCATATTCTAATAAACTCAGCCTTCTGTAGGACGAAAATTTAGTAGAAATGTTCTAATGTATTCAAACGGCCGTTGACCGATACCTAGACGAAAATATTCACACGACTACTTGATAATTTTACGGAAGTGAACACGCCTTATTGAACTATTTAAATACTGGCAACATAAAAAAAAAAAACAAAATAGAAATGGGAGATGACATTTTTATAAAAATTGTCTTAGAAAATACAAGACGAAAAAATCTTATTTAATTCAAGCTATCAGCCTATTACATACTACGTTGAATCGTATTCTAATAGACTGTATCTATAAAAGAATACTGTCAGGAAATACACAAGAAGCTATATAACTAATACCGTGACCATGACGGAGTTCTGCGCCGTTTTCAAATTAGTAATTGTTTCAGTTACAGCTTTAATGCTTGCCATTGTCGTAGCCGGTAAACCAGTTGGTACGAGCGTATTTTATATGACCGGAAATGAGAAATGTTCTTGTTTAATAAATTCGACTTTCCGTAAGACGGAGACGAAATATTGTTTCGTACCTTTAAAGCCATTGACCGATATTTACACAAAAATATTCACACGAGTACTCGAAAATATCGCGGAAGCATTCGCCATATGCATAATTAGGTAATTTAAAATCGATATTCGATAAAATCGATATTAAACTTCAGTTAAGTTTGATGTTTCGTAAACGGTTGATAAAGAATCGACAGGTTTTGCATGCGATATAGCGTGACAAACCATCCCTAGTGATGTACAGACTTCATATGTTGCGTGTGCCGAAATTTGAATTTAAAAAAAAACTTAATTCCAAATTCGAATGTTTATTTTAGTAGTTTCTTTTGATTGGTAGCGGTGTTCACACGCATGGACAGTTTAGTAAATATAATATAAATATTGTAAAATTGTTAAAGAGGAGTGTAAATACCTTAAATATATTCAAAAATAAAACCGGACAAGTCGGACTCCCCAATGAAGGGTTCATTAATTGAATTTTGAAATCGGCAAAAAAATTACTATATTTGTATGAGAACCCCCTTGGAATATTAATTTATTTTTTTTAGTATTTGTTGTTACAACGAAAATAGAAATACGTCATCTCTAAAAACTTCAGCTTTCTAGCTATCACGATTCCTGAGATACAGCCTTGTGGAAGGCAGGAATACAGACGAATAGCGACGAGTTCTTAATATTCATCACATTTTTACTCTTTGGATATGGAACTATAAAAGCAGCCAATTTCAACTTAAATATAGTTATATCGAAACTTATGGACAAAAATAAAACCCATCCGATTCATAGCAATGGCCGCGAAAACTGAACCGCCCTCCTCTTAATTAGTTTCCCAAATCCCTGCACTCTGACCGACATAATTACTACTCCTGGACATGTAAAAAAGCCCTCGGTGATTTACTTAAAGATTTAGAGATCGGGGCGGTGTGCTGCGGGCCGGTTTACCGAAAATCATTAGCGTCTGCAGTGGATAGCTTAAGTGGATAGCACAGTGACGGGATGGATTTGAAATAAGTATTGCAAATTCGTAAAAAAAAATATCAAAATTGGTTGCACTTGTTATTCTAACAACGATGATATTTAAAGCAATATTATTTTACTCATTTAATACTTTAATGGATACATATTAATGGCTTTAATCTGAGATTTTTATCATTTAATATGAATTATAATTACTTTCTGTAAACGTTTAAAAAAATGTGTAAGCTTTAAAATGCTTGTTTAAAGATACGAAAATAATAATAAAAAATAAGTTACTTTTCTAGGCATAACTTTACAGTAACAAAAAACTATACCTTCTCAAACTACATAACTCTTGTTTGTCACGACTAGGATGGCAGATAGAGTAAAAACAATCTTATATAAATTAATGTTTTATACGTGTTCAATAATTAATTATTGTAAAATACTTGCACCAAACGACATTGCAGAATATGATGGTATAATTATTTTTTACGTAACATTTTAACATAAAATACATATCTTCACGTCAGATCCCTTGCGGGGTTGACAGTAAGCATCGAGGGACAAATGTCACGATACATACCTAGCTTTCTCCACATTCATCATTCTCTCATGCATACACGCCGGTTTCGGAAAAGAATTTCACTTTTAATATAAAATAATATTGTTTTTTTTGTCCACTCGCTATGCTATCCACTTAAGAGGATGGGTATTTTTAATACGGCGGGAGCGATGGGCGGCGCCGACGCACTACTGAGAAATGTAACAAACAGAAATCTAATCAACCGTAATAACAGGTTATACACACAGCGTTTGGTTCACTATCGACCTACTGGCTAATGTTTAATTAAAATCATCTAAGAGGATTCAATAATGCATCCCAAATCAGATTTACTCACATGTAATCTTCGAGGTTTGCATATTCGAGAAGTTTATGCTGACCCCTAATTAGGGATCCACCAATGTATATAGGTTATTTTCGTTTAGAGATTTAACCGACGGTATTACACCATGATGTTATGACAGGTTAGTCAATTGTCATATTCAATTTCGGGCAACGTTGTGCTTTTTGAACAAGTAGGGCTACCCGGGAATCGAACCCAGGATGCGTTGAAGTCCATTAGATATTGCAAAGCACCCATTTTTCCATGGTCATATGTTTTTTTAATGTCATTAATTTTTGTCTACAATATTAAATAATTTCACCGTTGCGCCCTATTATTATCGATACTGCTCAAATATATTCAGCTTAACAAAGGAGAATCAATATATCACGGATAAACTGAGAAAATTGATGGCTTATAGTTTTGCAAGGGTATTCAGTTATTCTTCGCGACAATAGACTCCTTTAAAGTAAACAGTCATTCTTCAAGAAATCTTTTGTATAACCCGGGGCGGCACACCTGGATCAACTGTTTACCAAGTTGGAACATTTTATAGCATAGAGCACGCGTCCAAATACAAATATATATACGCTTTTTTTATAGAATTGTTAAATCTTAATATGTACTCTCATTTATACTATCAGGTTTATAGTTTAAAAATAATACATAGCTTTGGTACAACTCTTTTTAAACATAAAACAATAACTGCATATTTGATTATAATTAACAAATGATTTTACGTGACTAATAATTGTATTTTACATCACCAATAGTTAAATAGCAAAAATCTTGTCAAAGGCAAAAGATTAATAGCGGTGAATGCTTATCAAACCATCACTATTGTATATGTCAGAATGTTGAGTTTACTGTTAAAATGTCATTAAATGCGCGGACTCTATACTATAACATCTAAGATCACATGCTAAACAGTATCCCGGAAAGTTTACACTCCATCTTTCGTCATATGGCTTGAGTAAGTAAAAAATTACGGAAGATATCCCGGAAGGTTCAATTTATGATGTAGCAGGTTCTGGTGAACTCGGGAAGCTCTGACGACAGATACTAAGCACATACTAAAGAATGTTTTGTCTTCAATGTATTGTTTACACTGCTGGCTTTGTTTACTTTTAATTGTGATGTCTTGATTTACTCCTGTGTTATGGGGCAAGCTATAGCGATCAAGGTTAAATGTAAGTGCTATCAATATTCTTGTTTTTGTAAAAGAAAAACCTAAGCCTCTGTAGACATGTACCAATGGGTTCTTCTAATTTCTGAGTGTTGTTACGATGAGTTAACATATCCTTAAAAAACCCGGATTAGTATATTCGAATTGATCTAACCTATGTTCAGGTCTAGTATTAGTAGTATGTAAAAATTGCTTCCCTAGATTATCCCGGTATCATCAGCTGACATATAAACTGGAGAAGAAGGGGAATAAACTTTTTTTTTATATTTTTCCCACGAATCATGTTCTGATACAGCTTAAAAGTATACCCAAGTTAACCCGATCGTGTAAATGATACATTATATCGGTTAAAACAAAAATAAGAGCGTGTGAAAAGAAACAGTATTGATAACAGATTTGTACTCGTAGAGGCAATTCGCTAGGGATGTAAATTATATATCGATGAAATGTCGGTTCGTCAAGAATATCGATATTTTCATATCTGAAATATGTATTACAATAGGTTGACCCTTTATAAAATACTCGTTTTTATATTATTAATTTATAACAGCCGGATTTTTTTTAAATGTTCTATTCTTTACTTTATACCCTGTCATTTTTAGACGTGTTTTGAAACGGTTATTTCTTATATCTTGCTGCCAAAAATTTAAATTCTCTTACAAAAATCAACATTTATTATATGCCCGTATAACGTCCTTCAAACAAACAATAGGTGCATTCGGTTTACAGGATTTATTTCTCAAAAAAGAACAAACATACTAAATTGTAATTCGCTTATTATGAGAAACCTATAGCATAATAAATATGTTCTCTTAGTCAAATCACGCGTTAATGAATGGAACTTTTCAAAATCAACGAAAAACCAAAGTATCGATATTATCAATGTATCAGCACCGTTGTATCGGATGTATCCCTAGCAATTACGAGTCTGGGCCGGTATACCCGCGAGCCCGCTGCTGCTCTCCGATTGGTACTGTTATGTGACGAACATATCTCGTTATCCGGTTCTGCATTATTTATTACTCACTAAATCGGCTTAAGGTTCTTAATATTATTTTCAATTTTTATTCTTAATATTATCAAATTTCAATTTCAGTTCTTAATATTATCAAACTTTAATTTTAATAATTTCAATTTTAATTGATATTTCGAAATGCATTTGCAAGCGATTCGTAGTATTCATTTAATTATACTAATATCATCGCATGTTATTTTCATGATGAAGGTTTATAATCTTAGATCTTATATGTGATTTGCCTGTCACATAAGATCTAATATCGTCGGCTAATCGTGAGTGCATTTGTACAACTGCCAACCTGTTTAGGCATGTATGCATGACGATATTTTTTATACTCAGTTTCCTATGTAATAAACAATTTTGATGCTTTGCTGTTAATCGTCGTTTACGATGAACGATGAAAAACAATAATCGTCGTCACCTTGGGTTTTAATTTAAAACATTATTTACTATTACAGGAAAATAACCGAAAGTATATAAGATGTGTTATAAGGATATTAGCAAAAAACATAACCACTTCCTATCGTTATGGCTTTTTTCTCTACGATTGTTGCCATTGATTTATTTACAAAACACAAGGAGTTTTTAAGTATTTTGATCGTAAAACCTTTCTTCATTGAATACGTTTTTATAATAAACATCCCGATTATATAAAAGATCTAGCAATACATAAAACCAAAAATATATATCCAATCTAAATTGTACAATAAAGGTTATAATAAAATTGCCGAATATGGCTGATAAAAATGCTTGAGGTTAATTGCTCCTCGTATCAATTTATTGTGACGTATATGTAATAAAGTTCTAGTTATAAGCGTTATTTTGAGTATCTTTCGCCGTATCTTCTTAGTGAGTGGTCGCGTTCCGATCCGATGTTCATTATGGAGATGGTTGCTTTGGGAAAAAAACTTGGGGAAATACGTACTTGGACGTAGGAAAAAAAGCTATCAATTTTTCCATGATACAAACTTTCAATAACTGTCAATGTCAAGCGCTAAGAAGTTTGCTAGGTCGGCTAGTATTCTTATAAAAATGATAGATTATTTAACGCAATCTCGTAAGTAACATTCACTCAATTTGTTTTAACTCAAAATCCAAACGTCAAATTAGCCAGCTATCTCTAACCGAGACAAGTCAACTTTCTAATGTTAAAAACGAACAGAGAGTTAAAAACTCTCGAGCGCACACACGAATTTGTTTATCCAGTTCAAGGCTCTCGATTTGAAATATGTGTGCTAGAAGTGGACAGTTTTATAAACACAAGGAGTGAGTTTGTGTACACACTACACTCCATTGATGTTTCCCACAGAGATGGACATGGACCAACCGGTTATGAACAAGAAACCGATAACTTTCGGTCATAAGCCTGTGGCGGTGTTTTTGCGCCGCACAGTGTGGAAAATGAACATTGAACACTACTATCAACTGGTATTAATATATTAGAAGGAAGCGAATTCATGAATTTAAAAAAATAATTGCCTCAATGGTTGGGCGTGTTCCAGTAGTAGTCCTGGGTAGGGCCATTTCTTCCTCCTAGTATTTCAGATTATCTGAAAAACATAACATTGACTGAGTTTGAATTTGTGCCCGATATGGCGACGGACTTGCCGCCTGTCATATCAAGCAAGCTAATACCGTGGGCTTATCGGGGTGCATATACATCTCTACCTACCTAAGTTAAAAATTCACTAGCCACAAATGATCCAAAAAATCTCCTGAATTTACCTTTTCATAATGCTACATTAACATAATATGTTACACTAATTTTGTTCTACATAGTTATAGTTTTGTTCATTTATCCACACTGTGCGCCGTCAGTAATTAGACCAAAGAACCAGATCGAGTAGTTGTCAATCTACCTATATAATGAATGAGAGCGGGCATCCGGTGGCATTATTGATTGATCGATATTCAACGGAAGCCGGTTCGCGTGAGCACATCCCCCGTTTTCCCTTAAACTTGCCTTTAAATCCTAAATCGATGGCGTCCGCTTCTGATGCAGTCGAATTATCTGTTATTTCGCTTTCTTTTGTTTTTATCGATGAATATTCTGTTTGTGTGACCTCTGGGCCCATAATTATAGGTTCTCCGACAACACGGCACGTATAGAGCTCCGGCTGCTCATCCTTCTCTAAATGTGTTATTTATTTGTAAATTGGTACAATATTAATAGTTGTTGGATACACCTTCATTTAATATAGTTATGATAATGATTTCAAATGAGTGTAATTTGAACCGATTTTGTTCGGGAACAATGAGTTTCCACTACTTTGTTTTATGGTTTATGGAATACGTGAGTATGGGTATGATATTTTTTTAATAGTTAATGCTGTTACATGTTAGTACGCTGTGAACAAAATCAACTCTTAATAATTCGTGCATTATCACAAATATCATAACTTATACATATAAAAAAGCAGACTTGAAAATAATATTAATTACCTAAAAGATATTCTAAATATTTTAAGTTTTTAATCTTAACAAAATAATGTAGAAAGCGTAATTTCTAATAATGTACAAAAAGTAAGCTGATTTATTAAATATTTAAGCACAGCAAATCCATGTTCCTGTAGCACGTTATTTGTACTGTATTATGTCGTAATGGAAATAAATTGTTGCGACTGGCAACCCTGGCGCACCTGAACCGAGTGCACGGTTGCCATAATTCTCCGGACCACATTCAAGCTAAATTGCACGCCTCGACTTTCCCACACATCATTTTTCTAATTCCCTCCGAACTCTGCACTTCGCTTTAATAATACTTGCAACACTAGCTTCATACATAATTCAGCTTTATGAAAATAAGCTTTTATGTTGTCTTAATCTTTTGTAGATTTACTATATATTAAGATTAATTTAAAGCGATCGAAAATATTTTGTTATTTTACATGTAATTTAACTCAATGTCATTTCCTTATACGAAGTGAAAAATATTGTTAAAATTGACGAACATCAATCATTGTTACTACTTTTGTATTTTAAGATTCTGCATTCAATGCTCAAGCGATATTCCATTCGAGATGTGGATTAAATTTATCGATATTTATGATATTTTCTTTGGGCGTTCGATCCCGAGTGTAGGTACACGCTTTATCGTCTAGATTTATTGCACAGATACCATCAGTATAAGCTTACGTTGAATAGTGTGCTCTATGTGGTATTCCGGCTTCAGATTGCGATTGCGGATTATCTCGGATGATGTAAACAGAATTAAATCAATTGCAATGTTATCTTGAGATCAATTTATCGTTGGCGATTACATTTTGTTGCTAAAACTTTTGGAACGACTATTTACTTTAATATTCCATTTATTTATCGATAATTGTTTCACCCATCTCTATTTTATGTATCATGCGACTTTTTTATATCACAAATGTGCATTTGTGTATTCTAATATTTATTTCTTTATTCATTACACTTAGGTATATACATAAGATGAATACAAAGACTAAGAAATAAAGTAATATTCTAGTTTACGAAAGTTTGCTCAGTAGAAACACAAGTTTATATTTCTCGTTATTGAAAGAATTGAACAAGATAAAATTTTAGGGATATAGAAACTCATTTTTAATTACTTTTCTTTTAATAAAATGTAGCCTGTTATATCGAATGCCATACGCCACGAAATTAGTCGATCGATCCTTTTTATATACCTTTTAATTTTGTTTCGCGTCTGGTTTAATTTTATCTGCTGTCGAGATTACCGGCTTAGGAATGTAACGTCGAGCGTGGCAAAGAGAGAAAAAAGGGCATACATGGAGAGAAATAAATAAAGGAACGGGTCGGCGGTAAGGTTTCCCAGCCTCCGACTCAACTTAAATCATTTGATGAATGGAGTGGCAGATTCGAATCAGTTATGTAAGGCTCTATGTTTTTTAGAATAGATGAATTTAATATAATGATTTGATTTATTGTTGTAGTACTATGTCAGTAACAGAATTTACTCAGCGCAGCTTGGAAAAATGGCTTTATATCCTAGTTTTGGTGCATCAATATTATGCTTGTGATCTAAATGTTTTATCTTTCATTTAATAAAATGCTTTGTCTTATGACAATTAAAATTATCTTAATGAATCAAGGTGCTCAAAACCCTTTATATATGCCCCTCTCACCAGGGTGCCTAATGAGCAGAAGTTTATTAATCAAAAAAATAACTAACTTGAGATGTATTTCCAGTTGTTATAACCAAACTATAATTCGAGATACTGAAAGCTTTACTTAATACACTTCTTGTTAACGTAACTAGTGCGTAAGAATGTGGTTAAAAGTTCTTAATCAATCAAACGGACTCCAACGAACCAAAACAGTGAATCACGTTGGGAACAATGAGATCTCACGTTCGAATGCGGGCGTCAAACGGCCCACAGTAACAGGTCAATTTGCTTTCATAATCCACTCCTTCCCACGATGATAAACGATTTTTATTTTCTTAATCGAATAAAATCGTGTCATTACCTTTACTTTTGATCTAGCTTAATCATTATCTCTAATTACATCTTAGAATTAAACTTGTTTATTTTTAATGAGACCTAATTTTGTATATAAAAGGGAACAATTTTAAATCAAAATTTTAGATGCGATTTTTTGGTTTTATATTAACAGAACACTCTCTTATTTCAGACACTCTTATCGCGCGCATGACGAAGCAGAGTATAGCAGATGTTGGTGGGCCTTGGGTGGAAGAGGAACAAAGGTGGGGTGGATCTGGGGGTGCTCATTTGAGGCTGTCGTACCGAGTTACCTGTGCAGCTCATTACTACGGTCCTGGTTGTGAAGTTCTTTGCAGACCACGAGACGACGGGTTTGGACACTATACCTGTTCTCCAGCAGGAGAAATCGTGTGCAAGATCGGATGGACTGGGGATTATTGCTCAAAACGTAAGTATCACTTTCATCACTATCAGTATATTGCAATTATATCTTCCCTTTTGACCACCAAAATAAAAATAATATTTAATAACTACACATTTAAGTTCCAAACACTGTGGAAAGAATTATTCGATGAGGTCTAAATATACAAATCTAGATCTTGGTTAGCAATGTTCGTATTCATATACTTATTTGTCTAGGAATTTTTGGCTGGTGAATAATTGTAAATGTCCCAATTCACTCTTCCTCATTAATTGGTTATGTCAAAAGTGAAACATCCTCTAATAAACTCAATTCAAGTGACCTTTTAGGTGCTAACGAGTGCTTTCTACATTTATGGTGAATCATTCAGGTCAAGGGAACCCATAGGCTGAATTACATAATAGGCAATTTTATGTACATTAGAAATAGCTATTGTTTACCTGAACCTACGCTAGGATTTCAAATAATAAATTGAAAATCGCAATGTACGTTCGTTCAACCAGAAATATTTTTCTGTTGAACTTCCAGTAATTTTAATTTATTTTCATTCTGAACAAAATATATTTTTTTAATAATTACCTTTTTTTCTGCGATGTATCCCTTAATTACATTAATGATTTAAAAATACATATAGTATTTAACATTTATGCCTCGAAGATTTTATGAAGGATGGGAACAGATATAATTACCATTTTTATCTTTTCTATGTTCTCAAAAACTTAACGACCCGAACCAGCTTAATATTTATTTGGCTCCTAATAAAATGTACGGTATTTCGTTATGTATAATTGTTAAAAGGTTCACATATCATGGTTATTGTTGTAGATAAACAGTGGGGTCATTGCTTCTGACAATATCTTGATCATATCTTGATTTATCACTGGGCTTATTTAACATTCTAGTCCAATTTATATGATTATTTTATTAATTTATTATTCTATAGCCAACTACTTCGTGCATATCAAAAAATGTAATCATGAAAATTATAATATATAAATTATGATTATAACATTGTTTTAATATAATATACTTATTGAATATAGAAACAAATTATATAATTGCTTACCAAAAAAATAAAAATTACCTAATTTCTTAAAACTAGATAATGGTACCTACTAAATATAAATTTCTTATAATAATATAGGATTGTTTCGATAGTTACTCAAATAAGAATGATGTAAGAGAGCCAAGAGACACTAATTGAATTCAGGTTAACAAAACAATAATCATTTTTGAAAGTGTAAAAATAAATACAAATGCATTAATGTATAAAAATATGACATGTTTGTTGTCACAGTGTCGAGCGTGTGACCGGCCGCCGGTGTGGTCGGTCTGTTTGTCTTTAGAGTACCGCATGCATTGTAAACAAAAGCAAGGAGAATGCTGTATCATTAGCGACATTCGGGCTTATGCTTTTTTATTAGCACTACAATTTGAATTTTTAGGTCCATTTGTAAAAAAAAAACATAGATAGACTACATATAGAATGCAGTTGCAATGTAATAAAATTTGAAAACGAAAAGGGTCTCCAAAGCTGATATTTTCTCTGAAACTTTGTCTTATAAGCAAAGACAAAATATAATTATAAAACAAAATGACATTATATGTCGATATTACTTTGTGACAAATTGACAATACTAGATCCTTAAAAAGAGTAAATCAAAAAGATGAGTTAAATGAAAATATGAAAGATTATTTTAAACGCTGCATCTAAACAATGAATATTGAACGTTGCTGTTGCTTTTCCGAGTTCCGCGGATTAGATATTTGCAATTTCAATGCAGCGGATGGTCTATAAAAAATCTAAACGCTCCAAACGTCATTGCAACGTTCTGACGTATGTTAAACACATCGCGTCTTGTATTATAAAACAAAGCGGTGCGTCTCAAGATGCATTGTGCCGGGCGGATGTCGCGTCGCAATCTCGGCAGCCCCACCTGCCGCCGCGTTCCCACACTCCGGCGCCGCAAAAAAACACGCCGGAAAGAGACAACCCACCTTGCGCTATGTAGCGCGCCATCTCGCTCCTCCAGGGCCGCCCGCCCGCTATGCAATCCTGGTACCACGGAACGGGATAACCACGAAATTACGATTTTCTGGTAAAAGTAAACAGTTGCCGATCGTGAAATATGCATAACTCATGATAGTCGAGAAATTCCCCATTACCGTGGGACTCGTAATACAAAACGACGCGAATGTGTATGTATCTAGTACAGTCATTTAAATTCTAGCCAAGGCCTCGGTAACCCTATCTCTCGAATGTGCATCAACGATTACGAAAATGTAAAAGCGAGAGAAGCGGCCATAATGAAATGAAAACAACGCGGTATGTTCGCACACGCACACAGCTCGGCTGTATGGACACGAACCGGGTCAAAAACACCTTTAAACGAGAACTGAACACCAATCGAAATAAACTATGTACTTGACCGTGTCATGACTTTACATCTGCCGAACGGTATCTCGCCTTCTGGGAAGCTAAGCCCGAAAACTTATTTGCATGTCCCGACGGTATTATCTGCGCGCTCAGTTTCTCTTAATGATAGGGTAAACATCTCGAGTAAACCCTTTACGGCTGCTTAATTTTGCCTAATTGTGAACGAGAGTAGATATATCAGTTTCTCACGAATATCATCGATATTCGCGGATCCCACGCATGTCTAATTTCCGTTTTTGAATAGGGCCAGATGGGAGAACAGTTAGATTTGCCAAGATCCCGAACACGTGTGCATCCTTAAAGGTTTTTGTCTGACCTTGCTATAAAGCTATTGCCTTGGACAGTCGCACTGCGACATCCGTTAGCTTTAACATTGATAATCAATACTATTCGTCTATTGAAAATAATTAATAGGTCTACAAGGGCTGCTCTAGTGTTGTCAATGAATCGAGACTTCATTTTTTGATTCGACTTGTTTATAGTATTTATCCTAAAGTCAAGTTTAGTCAAAGAGCCGCCGACATAGCAGCGATTCTGATCATCCAAAAGTACATTGTGTAATCAAAAAATGTATATATCAGTATAGTATACAAAAAAGTAGTATGACTTATTACGATAATTAAATTACAATTATTATAACCATAACCGTCAACGGATTCGTTTCAATTTGGCATTTATAAGCTCAACAATACTAGTTTTTGGTTTGACGATAATTTTGACGTTTCTCGAGTTTAAAATAAGTATCGGATACTCGAGTCTTATGCAACACTACGAACACCCCGTGCTTACACCCTCACTTACAATTCTTTGAGTAACTTTTATGACTACCGTTTTACTTGTGAAGGGTCCAGATAAACTCGAGTGCATGAAGTGGATAGTATTACGAGCAATAATACCAACACTCGAAACTCTTTGATCTGCTTTTGTGGTACCGATCCCAACGCCCCAATTTTTAATAAACCTATAAAGTTACACGCTCCTGTATTAGAAAGTTTAGAACAACACTTTCAATTACTTTTAAGAGGATTGTTAAGCACCGGCTTTTTTGTTTAATAGGATTTCAAGTAATAGTATTTCTATCGAAACTGCTCCAATTAAAAAAAACTATTGTGCTTTAGGGCATTAATTATACACGTAAATATTATTTGGCTAGAAAATATTAGATTTTTTTTAACAATCATGTTTTGTCAACAAATCTTGTTTGCTTGATGCTTGCTTGATGAAGGTTGAACTTGGTCATTAATAATATAAACTCAATATCAGACGAACAAGATGTAATATAATATAATGTAGATAAGTAATAAATTAATTTAAAACTTATTGAAACTATGAAAACATAAAGTGCCTGTTTGAATTCCATCATTTAATCGCTGAATCATACCAGTAATAATTTGAGCGAACTTCTCTAATTCGGTTGAGTGATCTATAAGCCGATTTACGAGGAAGCTGCGCAAGTTTCGGGAGCTTTATGCTGTAGGGTTTAAACCTACATTACGGTCTAGGGAACATTGAGAAGATTAATCAGATTTATACATTGCAACTGAGCTTGAAATCCAAGAATATATCAGTGAATGTTCTACCTAGTGTGAAATTGATATTGGATTTGATAGTGATGAATAAAAATACGTATTAGTTTTACTACGAAATTCTCACATAACACTGCTGTACATCTTACCATCATTGAATTTTTTTTTGGCAAGATAAAAAGCCGGTGGTTTTCCAGATGTTAAGAAATATTTATCACCAGACTTATTAATAGCGCACAGGCAACCTATGCGTTTGCGTACATCATTGTTTTATTTTAGTTAGAAAGTATAGACGAAAAACAAGAATCTTAACATCCTCTCATCATTATCATATCATAGACTATGTTTGTGTAATATCTGTGTCCTTGTCTTCTTTTTCTACATGAGATGGTATCGGGATCAGCTACCTAATCCAAGGGATTTGACAAGGCCATCTGTATCCTTGTACTTCTCAAAAAAGATTGCATTTGATAGGAAATTAAAATGGCGTCTTAATATTTTTCTAGTTAGGGGACTAGTAACGGTCGAGTGGCGGTTAGGCTCCCCGCGCTATCTGCCCCCTTGTATTCGCTCCGATAAGTTAATGCCCATGCGCAGCCGACCGACACGACGCGCGACGCCATGCCGCACTTCTCATTTCAAAACAATATTTTTTTACAATGTACACCACTATTACTTTGTAACCTTCATTAGCCCACACACTTGCCTATACTGACTCCGCAATGCACCTTTACATATTAAAATTATCTTTTTTATTACTTAGGGTAAGGTTCTAGTATTACACAAGGTGTACGTAAACTGGTATCGTGCTCATATTGTTCATACCAAAAACATGCTTAAATTTAAATAAAATAAAAAAGATACAAAAAAACGTAATTATTTTAATAATTTATTTAACACGAAAAGGTAGTAACAAAATAAACTTGACTTAAACCGCAAATGAGCCCGTTGTCCGCTATTATTGAAATAAAGAACTGTTAGAAACACAACTCCTCTGCCTTTCATAGTTGGATAGAAATAGTAGTGGATCTTAGAATAGTCGTGTCTGAAGATAAATGATCGGTGCGCGTGACCTCGCTGGGACCTAGCTCGGGACGCTAACGAACCTCTCTCTTTGTTACTGTGTCCTTTACTCTGTAGATTCCAAAGTTAATGCATGAAGCTGCGTACCAAACTGAATACGAGAAGGGCTTCCTTTACTTTTCAAAACAACCATCACATTTTTGTTTAATTTTCTTTAGTTTACTCTTTCACGATCTTTTAATTACTTGTTCGCTTTCCATTTCCAAGTTAAATTTTGAGCTAGGTTTAGTTTTTTTTGTTTTGATTCAACAAAAAACGGGGTTTTGCTTTATCGAACTAATGTGTCGACTGAAAAAGTGTTGCTGCGCACTTTTTTAGTCTGGGAATTTGACCAATTTCGAAAAAAAAAATGAAAACCGTGGACTACTTGTTTCCTCTATCACTTGCACATCTGAAGAGATGATTTTTTATATTATAAACTCAATCAGCGTAGCTTGCTATTTGATTCTATTAGAGTAAACGCTGACGGGAAAGTTATCGACCGCTCTAGCTCAGTTATCAACGTTACCCTACCATTGTGTGCTTTGTCTTTGTGATACGTTAACGAACGTATTCCTTTTGTTACAGCGCGATGCTTGCCTGGCTGCGACGCGGAGCACGGCCACTGCCTCAAGCCCGACGAATGCATGTGAGTATCCACTTCGCACCTTTGTGCTAAACGCTTAACGTTCCACTCGCCTCTAAATCATTCATCCTTCATTGTTCCCTACGAAGAAAGGTTTACGCTTTTTAGACGCTTGTTATCACTTCGTATACAAAACTGAAGTATGTCTTTGTTTGTTTTCAGTTGTCATTCGGGCTGGGTGGGCGAGCTCTGCGACCAATGCGAGAGGCATCCGGGCTGCGTACACGGAACCTGCTCTAAACCCTGGGATTGCATATGTGAGGAAGGCTGGGGTGGTCTTTTCTGCAATCAAGATCTAAATTACTGCACCAATCATCGACCGTGCAGAAATGGAGGAACTTGTCACAACACTGGACAGGGAAGCTACACCTGTGTTTGTCCGCCAGAATACACTGGACCAGACTGCGAGAAATCCTTACATTCCTGTTCAGTCCGTCCATGTCTTAATGGAGGTGCCTGTGTCCAAGATGAAGGGGGAGAACTATCGTGTGCTTGTCCGTCCGGTTATGAGGGAGCGCGGTGTGAGACACGAAGACTAACTTGCGCCGATCAGCCTTGTGGAAACGGTGGTACTTGTGAACCTCGACCTTCTGGCTACGTATGTTTATGCCCTCCTGGATTTACTGGAATTGATTGTGCCGTAGAAGCAGATCCATGCGCAGCTAATCCTTGTAGGAACGGAGCTACTTGCACGCGAGCCGGAGACGAGTTCAGATGTTCCTGCAGAACTGGTTTCCGCGGTAATCGTTGTGAAATCGACATCGACGATTGTACGGGTATTATTTGCGAACATGGTGGAACTTGTGTGGACTTGGTGAATGGACAGCGATGTCAATGTGCGCCAGGGTTCCTTGGACCACGATGTGAAACTCGAGTCGACTTCTGTCTAGCGAAACCATGCGCGAACGGTGGCGAATGTCACGTGCTCGATAACGATTACGAATGCCGTTGCCGACCAGGGTTCGCTGGCAAAGATTGTAGCATCGATGTAGATGAGTGTGCGTCATCACCGTGTCGAAACGGCGGGACTTGTAGAGACCGAGTCGATGGCTATCACTGTAACTGCCCTGCAGGTTGGGGTGGAAAATCTTGCACAGTATCTCTTGCGGAATTTGCATCGAAGCCAGCGGGTGGTCACTTAAGAAGAATCGGAGATGAAACACCTGAGGAAGAAAGTTTATCAGGAAGACATGTTGCGTTAATAGCTGCGTTATCGGCAGCTGTTCCGGCAGCGGCTTTAGCGGCAGCGGTGGCTGTTGCTTGTATTAGAAGACGAAGAAAACGTGCTCAAAACGCTGCTGACGCAGAGGCTAGAGCTCAGAATGCGGCGAACGCAGTGGGCGGTGGTCGCGTCATTAGGAATACGTGGGGAAAGTGTGAAGGTCCGGTGCCTGAGTGCCAAAATGCGCACAATGCGGCGGCGGAGGAGTGTAAGAGAAAAACACTCAACACAGAGAGCGCCGCGCGACTGCTGGCGGCCCTCGATCCTAGACTATCGCGGCTCTCCGCGGACTCGGCGTATTGCGCCAATAGGTTAGTATCTTTAAATATTTTTAGTAGACAAACAAGTTAACGGAATTTCTGATGTAAAAACACGTCTCTTATTACAGATAAAGATAGAGTTTACAGGATGTCCCACAAATAAATAGACTGCAAAACAATATTTTGGAAAAAAATAATTATACAAATAATTTCCCTTAAAGATAAACTTACGAATGCTTGGACGAGACATAAGCTACAATATAGTGAAATCCTACCATACTATAAGCATACCTTTAGCTTCCTCCGCTTGAAATTTCAATTCCCTAGATATTGTGGAATGCTGTCTGTGTGTACATTGAATTTCCGCTATTCGTTGCAATAAATAAACATTATTGTTTCTTGGAACGCTACAAATGACAATTGTTTAAATGGTTTTCGTTTGTCACTTACATCCTTTATTTTTCTGTTTTACAATTACAAAAAAAAGACAGACTCGTGTAAATTTGTAAGAAATATCACATTCGACACTACTATTTATTATATTGATTTTACTTTCTATTTTTGAAGAGAAAATAGTTTTTGTTTATCCCTTATCTTATAAAACCCTTTCATTGTTTCAGTGATACGTCGCTAGTGAAAAGGGCGCTAGAAGGTGGAGGGGTGTATGTGTTAGATGACCATTGCCTGCCGCCAACGTTCGCCACGCAAGTGTAGTGATATATGCGGTATTGGACATTAAATTATTTATTAAACGGACGCTAGTGCGATCAAGGCTGTGCGCCGCGTGTAAATATAGCGTAAAGTGTAAAGTGACATCTTGTATAAACGGCTAGAATAAGTTCGGATATATTTATTTGATTCGTACGCCCTGTAAATAGTATTGGCGGATACGGATTTTGAATCGACCCTGTATCGGCAAGCGTCGCCCAGTACACTGCCATTATAACTGCCAAACTCTATCTGCTACTGTAAGTTTATATCATGCTGTATATGGCTATAAGTATACATAAGTAATTTCCAATGACAAAATTGTTTATGATTTTTAAAATTCGAACACTCAAATTTACATGATTTTATTTTTACATTATTCCTTTAATTATTTTTTTATATTAATTGCTATTTTTTTTTAATTTGGATTGTAAAATAAAAAATCGAATTTTATTGTGAATTCGAAATTAATTCAATAATTCAGTCATTATTTTGTAATTATATTGTGTATTATTGCAGAAGTTTACTTACACATGCGTAAATCATGTTTAAGTATTCTTACAACTTACAAAAATATTTACTGTTTTTTTAAATACAGGTTTCACAAATTGTAAGTTTTCACTTCTGGCTTAGTCATGGAAATGACGATACAATTAGTGCTTACTTTTTAGTAATTTACACTCACATTCCTACATATAAATTTAAAAGGATCAATATTTTCTACAAATGACCAAGCGCATTACTATTTAAAACAATTTTTGTACTTAACAGTAATTAAATCAATAGTCGTCAAATAATGGGTCAAAAGATTAAAATACAACTATGAAAATCTCAGTAGTCAGTAAATTCAATAACTTAACAATATGTAGAAATATATTATATAACCTGATCATAAAATCAAAAAACTACATCCGTTTAATGAAATGAAAATTTTAAGTGATACATTTGACATATTATTTTATTTACAAACATCCAAATAAATTGTAAGATAAATTCTATATTAAATCGTTATTCAATTTTGACGAATTAGTTCTGAATATTCATAGAACTCTGAATCACTTTAGTACCAAAGCTAAAAATTGAAAATTTTGACCCCTTGAAAAGTTTGGCGACCCTTGATTTAAAACTACGGATATTCCCTTCAGTATATTTGGGTCACATGTGTTCGGTAGGGTGAGGACCGCGCTTGCCGTAGGGTGAAGTGGACGCGGTCCACTGTCAGCGATCTCTGTAGGTATCGGTGAGTCGTGGCCCACGCGTCTCGGTCCATCGCTTGGGCCACGCGCCATAGACACGATACTGACCAAAATCCCTTCAATATAGTCTGTATATTTGTTTCTTGCCTCTGAAAATCAGTATCGCCTTTATGACGTTTCACACCTATCCTCTCTTTTAGACTCGCACCAGTATAGAAACCAAACCGTGCGTTTATTTTAGACTAATTTATAAATCGCAAATTGTGCGTTCATTTATTCTTGATTATTTGTGATTGACTTTTGTCAATGTTCCTATTGTTGATCTTTAAAAATCTTGTTACGGTTTTCTTTAAAATCGACATAGATTTTTTTCATCTCACATTTGGTTTTTAGAAAGATGTAAACGTTCCTTGATCCGAACGCCATCTCTACGTCGTCTAGGTAACTGGTTTATCTAGTGATGTAGATATTTCGTTCGGATTCACACAACGCACGTTATTAGTCCGTAGGTTAAAATAATATGAGTACTTATAAGAAACAAACGTCGGAACCTAAGTCATTGTGTAAAAAGAACTATTAAGTTAGTTATTAAGTATATTCTCCATTACTTAAGTAAGTACTGTGACAATATAATGTCATTAGGCAACATACGACGATATTGAATATTGTTTTAACTTATTTATTATAAACAGTGCAGGTTAATGGCAGATTATTGTATGACATTCCACATTTTTGTCTTAAAATTGTGGTTTGTTGTCAATAATCGTAAGTTTGTTAAATTACCGTTTTAAACTTTTGTAGATATATACATAAGTAACAATTGCGTTAAACTCTTATGTTGCCTTTTAGACAATAGATTAATAAAGGTTAAATCGACAAAATTGTAAAAATATCAAACTATGAATAGACTGATGATCAATAATGTTCTTATATTTAATTTTCTAAGATGACAAAATGTAAGATAAATTATGTGAAAATAGGAGAACTTATATGAAAATAATAGTGACATATTGTACTTAACCATTGATCACAGTTGATTGTTACTTTCATTTTTCTTTTTTAATAACTTTTTAATTATTTAAATGATAAATTATAATTTCGTTCCAGACTAATAAAATGACCGTATTTTTAATCTATTTATTAATTATGATTACAATTTTAATTCTTAATATCGAAAATCTTCGCATGATTATTTTTTGAAAATTTATAATTGACTGAAAATAATGACTATTGATTTGTATGTATTAAACGTTTTATTAGAAATCATGTATGCATTTATTAGTGTGAGTATACTGAAAGACAAAAAAAATCATTCCATTTCTAATAAGTAAATATCTTTTAGATTGTTTTTTTTTTTACTATTGCTATTTTTCTATGATTATTTTGCATGTGTAACAAGTGATTTTGTAACTTACTGTGTTTTAGTTAAAGTACAATAATTTATTTTGTTCTTAATTACTTTTAGTATATTCACATAATTTGATTCAAAAGAAAAATGAAAGCGATTTGTAGGTGAACATAACAAATAATTCCATACGACTATAGATCCTATCACAATTAAAGTCATTGTATTGGTAATTGGTGATATATTGCCAGCGTGTGTGACGAAAGTGTATTATTATTATGTGCAGTGATGCAACGATAAATAAAATGTTAATAAACAATTGTTTACAAAAGATTAAAAATGTATTTTATTTGTATTGAAACCTCAAAACTCAAAGCTGTCTGAAGTTAAAGCAAGAACCTACCTACATACCTAGTTACTTATTACAATTTTGTGGACTATACAAGCAGACAAATTGACAACCAAACAAGGATGTAAAATCCCAAGTTATTTTTTGCTATCCATACTAATATTATTAATGCAAAATGTAACTGTTACGCTTTCACGCTTAAACCACTGGACCGATTTTGATGAATTTAAGTACAGAGATAGAGTTGAACTTGAAGAAGGACATAGGCCACTTTTAACCGACTACATTAAAAAGAGGGACGTTTTTACGCAAGTATTATAAGTCGGAAAAATGTCTGCCCTTTGAAAGTTGTCTGTGTTATTAAAATATTGCATGGCGGGAAAGCTAATAATTTATATAAATACCTAACAAAACGCTACCACAGATTAGATTTGTGGCCGATATGGCGACAGACTTGCCACCTGTCACATCAGGGAGATCGTTGGCTAATCGTAGGTACATATGTACCGCTCCCCGACTCTGGCATAGGATGATATTTATTTCATTTGATTTATCAAAATCGTAATCTATAATAATCTGATCGCCTCGTTGGTCGAGTGGCTAGTGTACACGCCTAACCGCGAGGCTCTTGTTCAAATCCCGTCGGGGACAGGCATTTGTGTGATGAACATAGATGTTTGTATTTTCGGGTCTGGGTGTTTATTAAATTTATACTTGTATCTATTTAAGTATTCTATAACACAAGCATATAATTTGCTTACTTTGGGGTTAGATCAATGTGTATAATTTGTCCTGTAATATTTATTTAATCTTGGTAAAACTCGAATTTAATTAGTGCGTAAAGTTAAGAATCATAGGAAGCAATAGTCCTAAATCCCAAAATGTGATTGAAAATGTTATTTTTTACGCAAGTAGCTTTAGATCTTAAATATCTAATCGGAAAAAGCTCTAATATGCCACCATATACTAAATATACATAACACCTATGGCATCTATAGGTCACGGTTGTCTCTTGTGATGGTCTTGTCGTATAAAGTCTTGCGTGACATTTAGCTTAGATGTAAAGATCGTAGCTCACTTACACGTCCCTGCTACGCCTCGCCTAAAAATATCATTAAAATATGAGCATTACGATATAGTTAATAATGGCAACATAATTTAGCCGCCTGATCGGCGCCTGCTGCGTTGCCATTATAACAGTCTTTTTATAATTTTACATGATATTTTTTTAGGCGAGGCGTAGCAGGGACCTTAAGCCTGTCCTGTGACCGGGTTGTAATAGGGCTGATGTGCCCTACGCTACCGTACTTCGGACCAGAACACGATTGTGCTCATTCTGAATAATTCCATTATAATATTGACGTCGTACCTATTCAATTTACGATGAAATGAGCTTCAATCTCATCATGTATGGATCAATATATGACAAATGCGTAAGATACTAGTCCATAGCACCAGTGGCCATTAATAATTCTAACTAGTAGGTACAGTCCATAAGCACGTTAAAACTGAACATTCATTGGTTTCATCTATTAATTTACTTCTATCATTTTGAGTCACATTCTCGTCCGAAACATTTAAACAGAAAACTTATAATTCACTTACCATATTTGAGTAAATTTGTATAGAAATTAAATTCAATTAAAAAACAAAAATAGGTGCAAAATATTTAAATCCTCGAAAGTTTTTGTCTTATGCCTGGTGTACACCTGATTAGTAATCGACACCAGCAATTTATACTACGCGAACTCGAATTTTAGGTATGTTTCTTTTGTCAACGGGCCTTAAATGTTACTCTTTAAGTAATAAAAAATCGTGAAGAAAAATAAATAACAAAGTCACAAATCTTATAAACGCTAAGTATGTAAAGGTATTTTTTAAAATCATTCGATTTAAATTACGCTTATTGTAAATATCTGAATGTACGCGGGGAGATGTCGCCCCGCTTGTTTGTTTATATGAATTAGCGTAGTATAAATTGCTGGTGTCGAGTTTATAGTCAGTCAAATTAAACTTACAAGAGACTAAAATGCTTGTAAACATACGAGTTACTAGTTGACATTTCGTTATAGTGGGACTTGTTAAATTTAGTTAACCAT
>DVZL01000349.1:0-24348 GCA_018236625.1 Lasaia peninsularis
GATATAACATAATATAACATAGAACACCCACGATTAGCCAGGGTATCCATTTGAATATATTGGTGACTAGTTCTTATATTTAAAATGTTTTATGAAAAAAATACTTTTTGTTAGACGTTTGATTATTTTATTACTAGGATTTTCACAAAATACTCGTATGACGTGTAAATCGTATTCTTAAAATTCCAAATGACAGAATAACTTGAAATATTTGTATACAAAATTGAAATAGTTGTATTGAATATTGTTGCTGTTTTTCTATACAAATAATTGAAATTGGGTTGTCTGTGTGTAATATTAAAATAACCACTTTTTACTAAATGCATAATATGTATGTTTTCAAGTTACATATGCTACAATAGTATTTTTTTATAATTTTGTCTGTCTGTCCGTCTATCTGTCTTTCTGTTTGTACCTGCTAATCTCTGAAACGGCTGGACTGATTTTGACGGGACTTTCACTGGCGGACAGCTAATTTAATAACGGCAAAATAAGATTCCTAAATAAAAGTAGCCTATACTTTTATTTTAGAATCTTATTTTGGAAATTTATAAAAAAAATAATTTAATAAAACGCAGACGAAATCGTACGCAGCTAGTAGTTTGTAAGATGGGAAGACAAACAAATGAATAGAATAAAAAACGTCACCCATATAGAGATGAAGTTAAAAGTTTAATTTTAACTTTTACACTGTTCTCGCAGGGCCCGGCTATCTTCCTTTCCGGCTTGTTTTGACTTAATCAAATCTTTACTCTACAAAAGTCACAGAAAGAGAGGTACGGTCAGTCTAGAGTTAGTTTGCAATACTACCTAATTATATGCTAGACGATTGTTTATCTCATCTAAACAATAAATTAAATTGGAGTGCAGAAGGAGGTGGGCAATAACGTATATATATTAAGGCCGAGTCAATTGAGACGCAATGTAAAAATGCATAGCACCATCTATTTTCAGATTCGATACTAAATTTTAATCTATAAAAATATATCGAAATGCCGCAATTTTATGATGGCAACACATATTTTTTGTTGCCAACGAGCATGAAACTAGTCCATAAAAATAAAAAAAATGTAGGTCTGTCTGTAATATGAAAATAAACCCTTTTTACTAAATGCATACGTATGCTTACATACGAGGTACTTATTTTTTTAGAATATTTATCTGTCTGTACCCGCTAATATCTGAAACGGACAAACCGATTTTGATGGTACTTTCACCGGCGGTCGGCTAATTTAATAATGGCTTAGGCTACTTTTATTTTAAAGCTTTGATTTTGAAATATGTAAAATAAAACAATCAAATAAAAACAGCTAGTAACAAAATACAATTGAACGACATAGAATCACTGCATATTCTGTGACATCCACAGACTACATAAAATTTACCTCACATTAACCCAATTCCCAATTGTCAAACGTTTAGTACCTTGATATGTTGCCATATGTTTAAGCGGCAACTCAACATCAAGCCTGATAAATAGCTATTTAATATTTAACCTCGACTTTTGCCGCGCACTAAAAAAATAACAATTTTTATTTTATATGCCGTTTTATTTACTTTCTTAATGTTAGTTGTTCTTAACTGGCTTTAGAAAGGGCGGTTCTCTATATGACTTATGATTTTTGTGTATGTTTATTACAAGATTATTCCGCAAATCACAAATGGATTTTGATAATAATTATTATTCATTTATTTATGATATTGGAAAGCAAACAAGCAGACGGATTTCCTGGTGATAAGAAAAACACGTCGCCTATAGACGCCAAAGGTGGAAATGGTGCGTTGCCAACCTGAGGCGGGGCCGGTAAGCCCTTTGCGTGAGTAAGTTTACAGTCTACCCTACCCTCCGAAACAGAACACGACAATGGCGAGCACTGCCGCTATTTTGGCAGGTATAGGTAAGGCGGTGGTACCAATCCGGGCAAATCGTTGCAAGACTCTACCACCATATCTTATTGTATAAAATACTTCATATACCTATCAGAGGTCTCTGAAAATTTTAGAGCAATTGATCTGTTGGTTTTTGAAATAATCAACAAAATAAAGACTTATTAGCTAAGACGGTAAGATAATTAAATTGGTAATGATTTTTTGCGCGAACTTTTTTCTGCGAACTTCGTACGGCTCGCACTTAGGGGTATAATAGAAGTCGAGCGAATCTCAGATTTACTTGAAATACACACAAATGACAAAAGTTCATGAGAATCAGTGGAGCCCTTTTGGAAAAGATAGATAATTAACATCGCTACACGAGGATTCTATACACGATATACTAAAGAAGTAGTTTAATAATTGTAATTTAAAACATTTAGGAAACGAAAATGCTTAGATTTAGATTGATTTTCTTGAAAAACAGTATAATCTCTCTGATTTTATTTTATTTAATAAGTATACTAGTAGCAGAGAAATCAGGCCCAATCCTAGATTAGGTAGGTCGAATTCGTATACAAATCCGAGTTTTCTCACGATGTTTCGTAAAAATGTACTTGAGTTAGAAAAACTCGCTGATAAATGGTGTGGTTCGAACGAGAACTACCGAAATTTAAATCCTAACCGCGTACCGCTAGGCCACCGAGACTCTGCGTCTTTATAGCGTTTAAAATCGATTTAAATATAATAAATCCATATAATAAATCCATGTAATAAATAGACAAATAAAATATCGGTTTTAAATATGAATATCTAAAACTAGACAATGTAGAACGTCCGACTTATACGTATTTTTATTATATATATCTTAATCCTATTAGATCATGGCCTTAATTACTAGAATCGAAATAATAATTTCGATTAAACAAATTACACAATTAATGTAATTATTTTTTAAATTAATCTTCCATTTAGATAGAAAACTGACAAGTTGAAAATTATGTGATCGAAATAAAAATAAATATCGTTACGCTTATATTCTGGAAGAGGTAGACGGAGGTACATACTTATGCATCGACGATTAACCGACGTGATGTCGGGCAACGTTAACGGTAATATAGTTATGTGTTAGGGGTAAACTGAAAAAACTCGTAAAAATAAAGCAAGTTATCCTATCCGGGAGTCGAACCCGGGACCTCGTGTTGATACACAATTGTGTCGGATTGAATCGGACACCGACTAAACTTAACCACAAAGGCGATGCTAATACAATAGTAATAAAATAAAATTACTTTGAAATGTTCAATACCTACAAGTAAGCTTATACTTTGGTCCGTAACTCGAGCCTTGCTGTAAAACACCGACGTGCTTATTTTATTATGCTTAAAAGACGAATGCAATTCGTAACGTAAACTTAGATATACAGACTTTGTACTTCTTGTTATATTTATAATATAATATACCTACTTCATAAATGAAATCCTTAGCACTAAATAAGCATTTTTAGGTAAAAATCTCGTAAAAACGATTTTACGTAATAAGTTGTTCGAATTCCCTCTTGTCCCTGAGCGATCAAGGGAAGGAAGGGAAGAGCCCTGTCCCTCAAATTGCGTTACGTTGCGTTACGGAATACTTGAACCCTGTCTTCTGAAATCTGTCTGTTAGACTTTTACTCAAATTTAGGAGTAATTTGGAGTCACGACGGGAATCGGAATTCCTGTTGATTAACATGCCTGGATCTAGAAGCTACAGCTTGACCGAATTTAATACAAGATAGTTAAGACTTTAAAGCGCTCGATGGAACACTTTTTTAAATAAACAGGGTCGAAACCTATTGGAAAAGTAAGAGAATATAGTAAAAAAATCCTTCCTTTTTAAATATGTTTCATTCTATATTTTTTCTTCTCTCTTCTTCGGTACTAGTCTTAATAGTGAGATTGAAAGTGTAGGTGTAAAAATGAGAAAGGCTGCTATATTTCGGTCATGTGACAAAACAAATAAAAATACGAATGTGGACGGCTGTAGACACTCGGTGAGACCTAGGTTGACATTCCACGACCTAATTCCCGTGTATTATCGGAGGGTAGTTTCAAAGGTCTCGGAAACCAGCCTGTTTGTATGAAAGGTGAAAGAATGTGGAGGAAGCTAGAAAAGTATGTACTATGTGCGAATCGTGACAATTGCCACTCGAAACTTTGCCTAGTTAGCAAGGATTCTGGCGTGAAGATTTGTATGTATGTATATTTAATAATTACTTCAACATAGAGTGATGTTTTAAACAAACATTATTGATTATAGTATATTTTATGTAGCTAGCGCTTTGTACATTTCAAGCCTATGATTATATATTATATCACTTTAGGTTCGTTTATATTTCTCACTTTAGATGATAGAACCCAGATTCTGCCGGATACATTAATAATAAACGTTTTCTTTTCCACAGAATACGGGCTGGTTGCAGTATATCTAGTCCAAGTATATCAGAAACGCCTGGCAAGAGGTTTCAAGACCCCGCGTACCGGTCGTGTGGTAAACTGGGCAGTAGTGGCAAATTGGCCAATAAATATGGTGGCGGTGGAAGTTTGAGCGGTAAACTTGGAGGCAAGTTAAGCGGAAAGCTCAGTGGGAAGTATGGCGGTAAATTGGCTCAAGTATTGGCTAGGAGGAAGGCTTTAGCCGCGATGACACATTCTGGTCCGCCAGGCCTCTCAGCGCCCTTGTCCAGTAGATCGAGGGATGGAACTGTGGAATTGCAAATATTGTGCCAGCCGGAGACCCAACACAGAGCGAGGTAAGTTTCGTCACGGTCTTACAAAATACGTATACATTATATGCTAAAACAACTTAAACGTCTTGTGGGAATCATTAAATATAACGCGTAACTTTTTATTGTGAGAGTCGAGAATTTTTACACTAAGATAGTAACTTAAAAGCGTTTAAGTCACAAAAAATGGGACCTGAATACCTATCGTACGGAACAAGAATCAGCAAAATCTATTGGGGGTTTAGGAGTGATCGCTCAAAAATACAAAAAAACTATAATTACTGTTTTTTCAAAAGTTTAAAATGGCGATTGTGTGTATTCATGTAACCATCCCATCGCCTGCTGATAGAATAATCCTACAAAAAGTTTGTAAGTATCTTTGTTACTCTTTCACGTAAAATCTACTGATACATCAGAATAACACTTTTAAATTTTTAACCGACTAAATTAAAAAGAAGGTAAGTTTTTATGCAATGAAAATTGAAACAATTCCGTGCTTTAATAATTCAAGCGGGCCGAGCCGCGGGCAAAAAAATTAGTCTATTGTATTCGTTTGTTTGTAAGTCGGACAACATAGATGTAATCCTGAACAGCTATTATGCGCCTTACCTAACTATAAAAATACCATTAAAAATTCTATTTACAACGGTAAGTGTAAAAGTAGCGCACATAGAATAGTCATTCACAAATTGTTTACCTTTTTATACCTCATACATAATTCATCGTATCTAATGTTTACAATAGAAGCAAACCTACCTCGCAAAAAATGGAGATTCTATTATTACTTCTATCCGTGCTGATCTGTCATCTTTGATCAAATTGAGATCAAGTAGTAGCACAATAATTCGTGAAGTTTTTTCTAGCTATTTATTATTAAGAAGGTCTCTTTTAGCTTAGTACACTAACATTTTTCAGGTGAGCTGTGGGCCATTGTGCTTAGCTTTAATATATTATATATATAAAAAAGTTTTCTTTTATTATATTAGAAACCAGTATTTCTTATTGTACTATATTTATTACATCAGCGAGACATAAACTATAAATAAAGTAAATAAAAAATATAGTTACGCTCCATATCCGCGAAGGGATTGGCAGGGGTTCATACGCATCCATGATTATGGTCTTCGCTATATCGGGCACAAATCCAATTTCGAGCAAAAATAAATTAGTCTCCCCAAGAATCGAACCCCTATCCCTAAGGTCCTCATGCGTCAAAGTCGGACACCGATCATACCCGAACACAGAGGCGATTTATAACCGATTTTTATTGGAATTACAATCGTACAAATGGATAAGGTGGTATTACCGATCTGCGTATCGCCTGAATTTTACACACGTTAGCGCTAACTGCTAGTACCAAGGAAGTAGCGATTCTTGTCTTTTATTAAATGGTCATCAAATTTACACATACTCTTCTATGGACATACGAGGGAGAAAATTAAAAAAAAACAGAATAGGCCGATGAAGAAACAGAACAACTTGCATATAGGCAATAACGGCGGCCTCTAAATAATTCATTTTGAATTTATTTGATTCCCGCCGCGCATATAAAGTTCCGAGCGTCGAGGGATAAATTATTTCAATCCTCGTTCGTTCTCTTGCTGAACATCGCTTTGCGTTCTTATTGTACGATAAATGCCTTCACAATTTTTACCGGTTTATTAAACACTTATAACAAATTAATTAAGATATACACATATTTTATTTTGACTTTCAGACGCTATATGACTTTATAAAGAAAAAATAATTAAGTGTGGTATGCAGACATAGGTATTCGCTTCCAAAAGTATTTGGTGGCACACTCTCAGTACGCGTTTTAAGTTTTAATTTCTTTTCTATTTTTTTTTCAATGGAATTTTTATTTCAGATATCAGACTGAAGGTAGCAGAGGAGCAGTAAAGGACAACTCGGGAAACGGTTTTCCAATTGTGAAACTAGTGGGCTACGACAAACCAGCTGTATTACAGGTAAGCTTTGTTGCTCGTAACAATTGGAGAATTAAAAAAATCCGCCGAGTTTCTTCAGCCGGATCGTCTCAGTGAGTGGCCGCGTTTCGATTCGGTGGAATATGGTTTGTGACGCTATTCTATTATATTCAGCATAGTCTCTTTAGTGTAGTGGTTTACTTAGTCAAACCACACTAGCACTACAAACCACCGAACGTCCACAAGACTAGAAGTCGGATTTCAACAATTCACTAAAGTAATGGCGGCAGAAATAGCTAAGCCGATGGCAGCAATCCTCTGTTCCGCTGTCTAGTAATTCTGTATTCGTGGCGTGGGATGTAACAACCCTATCACACTTTAGTACATTTTTTTATGGGATAAGACAACAAACAAGCACACGGGACTTCTGATGGTAAGAGACAAGACAAATGTTGTAAGTGCATCATTTTCTGTGGTAGAGTTATACCATAATATATGCAAGTCTGCCAGCTACCCTCCGGACAGGAACACGAAAATATCATTATTGCGGCAGTTTAATAGACAAGGCGGTGGATCTCTAAGTTGGTGCAGCACTCTCCCAACAATGGTTTTGTTGGAAGTGACCCAGTTAACACTATGTTCGCCTCTTACGAGCTGCCTGGTAGGGAGGTAGTTGGACACGGGGTAAAATAAGTAATTTAGTAGTATAGATTGTTTGCTCAGTTATCTGATTTAGTCAGCCAGATTAGATGGTGGATGCTTAGTAGCTGCCTTATCCCATAGAAAAAAGATTAGGCTGCAATTTGTCGCGCACCACCAACCTACGTATCCTGTCATAATTAAGTAATTGTTTTTTTCTTTCCCGGCATGCAAAGCAAATTACCGGTTTGCAGGAAGATGTGGGTCATTGAAATTTATCGTAGTTGCTTTTTCAATTACATTTTAATGTTAACCATTCAATTGCGACTCAAAAAATTATCACTACAAAAGAAAAACAGAACCCATATGCCTATTTTTAAAGTTATACGACCATTGTTATGAATAATTTACAATAAGCAAACATGTAAAATGGATGGTTTATACAAACTTCCGACATGATATCGACGCGGACTTGCTTAATAAATGCCGAGTTCGTTATGGTTAGAATAAATCTGGCTATGACATAATCCACCAGTTGGTGGTCATCGTTATTACGTCACAAATTTAATAGAAAAAAGGGCACTAGCGAAATTAGAAATGGGCTATGCAGGGACGGAGGAGCCCTAACAAACTTGGAAACATGACACATCAATCGGAACTTACATAGCTTTGTAAACAAAACTTGACACTTCCCCGTGTTGGTTCCAAGCTTGCAATTGTCGTGATCCCGTTTGGATGGTAGGGTAGTCTGTTAAAAGAATATCCTACAGTCTGCTCCTTAAGAGTTTTAAAATACCAGTCGCGGCAAGTATTCCATTCGGATATGCGTGTGTTTGTTTGCTTTGTCCATAATGTAAAGTGAGCATGTACCTTGCAGGTGTTCATCGGTACTGACACGGGAAGAGTAGCACCGCACATGTTCTACCAGGCGTGTCGGGTTTCCGGCAAGAACTCCACGCCCTGCAAGGAGAGGAAGGAGGACGGCACCGTCGTCATCGAAATCGACCTTGAACCTAACAAGAACTGGCAGGTCACCTGCGATTGCGTTGGAATACTTAAAGTGAGTTTTTTTTTTTTTTAATAGCTGACAGCTTAGGACAAGTATGCAATGTAAAGAAAGGTTTTACTTGCTTTAAATCCCTTTATTATGTCAAAATAAAACCTGAGTAATAAATCATCAGTGTCCTTCCTCAGAAAAGGTTTATATAGTACATTTATATTTAAGACTAAGGTATAGAAAGCCATAAGGCATTAAGTTTATTTATCCTTTTGTGGTAACTGGACATTTGTTAAAAAAATGCCTTTATTATGTCAAAATAAAACCTGAGTAATAAATCATCAGTGTCCTTCCTCAGAAAAGGTTTAATATTAAATTTATATTTAAGACTAAGGTATAGAAAGCCATAAGGAATTAAGTTTATTTATCCTTTTGTGGTAACTGGGCATTTGTTAAAAAAATACTATAAACAAAACATACCTATTTACTCTTTTAAACCCCAGTTTTATTCTTTCCGTTCGAATAATTAAATTAAAGAGGCAACTCATTGTGTTTGAAAAACAACCAAATACGGCTTTATGGAATCTTTCGAATTGTCGCCTATGCAGCATAAAACAGGTAAGCGTGTGTATATTTCGAAATAAATTTAATAAATACCCAGAGAGAGAGAAATATAGACATCTATCTCTCTCTGTGCTAGCTTTGATAGCTCTCGTGAATTCTGTTTCGAGGAGGTCCAAAGTGTAATTGAAACGGTAGAATTTCAACCGCTAGCGTGTTATTAGGTTTTTATTTATCCAGGAACGTAACGTTGACGTGGAGCACCGTTTTGGAGAAGCTCTGGGAGGCGTGGGGGGCGCACATTCGGCTCGCGGTAAGAAGAAATCGACGCGGTGTCGGATGGTGTTCCGGACGGAAATACTCGACGCCGCCGGACAACCTGAGACCCTGCAAGTCTGCTCCACACAGATTATTTGTAGTAAGTTTAATATTCTCACATTTTACTTAAGAATATGAATCTATAAAATATGCGTTTATTGATTGAAAAGATCTCTAACACCGACTTGAAAAGGTTTCCTTCGTCTACGTCCTTATGTTATCCCGTTTCCATATTAGATGATATCGGGGTCGGTTACCTAATGTAGAGGATTTGACTAGGGCGCCAGTTTTTAAGCAGTGGATTGCCATCTGACCTCTGGAACGCAGAAGGACTACCAGGCCAAATTCTAGATTAGGGCAAATAATTTGAATAAACAAATCCACAAGCCTGAAAGGAAACTAGGCGCAATATCCTGGATTAGGTATAATTCGCGAATGAATCCAGGTTTCCTTACGATGTTTTTTTGATCGGTAAAGCACTTGATTGCAGGAACCCGCTAGATGCAGGCCGCCTTTGATAGGTCTAATTGGAAGTCGTTGTAGGAGGCCTACGTTCAGCAGTGGACGTCTTATGGCTGAGATGAAAGCACTCGAAAAACTAATTGGTATATGGCGGGGTTCGAACCAGAAATACCAAAATAGAATTTCGGACTTCTACTTCTACGAGTAGACAAACGTGGCCTATAGACGTCATAGTTGTGGAAGGTTCGTCGCTGTTTAGCCTGGTGTGCAAGACAACCATATATTAAGATGTTGTAAATATGGTTACAGCTCAACCGCCGGGCGTGCCGGAGGTGTGCCGCAAATCGCTAGTGTCGTGTCCAGCCACGGGAGGGCTGGAATTGTATCTACTCGGCAAAAATTTCCTCAAGGAGACACGCGTCGTATTCCGTGCGCACATCGACGGGCGTACATGGGAGGAGGAAGTCCTTCCTGACAAAGAATTTTTGCAGCAGGTAAGCATAGCATCTTTGAGGTTACGTCCTCTTATGGAGTCGTATTTTTTTCACAAAATAACAATTATATATTCTTTTTTGACTAACTTATTGTTACTTTACGCAAGGCTTCAAGGTTTCATAATCAAATTATTTATAAATATCTCACCTTCGAGATGGCAGCCGTCTTTATCACATCATAATATAGAAAGAGTTGTTATGAAGACCATTGAATAGAGTCAAAACCTACATTTTTTTTGGAAGAACTATTTACAGTAGGTACATCGTACCTACTGTAAATAGTAGATATGATCGACCACTACTTTTTTTATGATGTTGGAAGGCAAACAAGCAGACGGCTTTCCACGAAAAGAAATACACGCCGCTTATAGATAACAAATATGGTACAGGTGCTTTGCCAACCTAAGGCTGTGATGGTAAGCCTTTTGCATAAGTTAGACAGTGGCGGGCACTGACGCTAATGTGTCAGGAAATAGTGAGGCGGTGGTACCAATCCGGACGAGTTGTTGCAAGACTCTACCTACTCTACTTATTAATAGCTACTTTATCGTTAGGGTAACGTACGTAATACGTTCGAAAACGAATCGCAGTATCCGTCCGGTCAGTCGAGAGCGAGAGTGTGAGCGAGAGACGTGTGTGTTGCAGACGCACCTGGTGTGCTGCGTGCCGCCGCTGCCGGCGGAGGCGGCGTGCCGCGAGCCGGTGGCGGCGCAGGTGTTCGTGCGGTCGGGCGGCAAGGCGTCGGAGCCGCACACGTTCACGTACACGCCGCCGCACGACGCCGCCGCGCCGCTGCACGCCACGCCGCACCACTCGGCGCTGCAGCACCCGGCACTGCAGCACCCGGCCCTGCCCGCGCTGTCGCCAGGTAACCACCTCACATACGCGCCGGACAGCTTCTCGTGCTCTGTGGGGACAGCCGGGGGCGGCGCGCCATCTGTATCCGTGCAGGTCTTGGATCTAAGTCTCCCCAAACGAAATCTTTAATGAACGCTCTCGTTTATTAGACTATTCTTGGGAAATTCAAATCGGCGTTCCTTATTTGGGCGAGAGTTAAGACTAGTTATATTAATGCTACGCGCAGTGATACTCCTGTTGACGACTAATGCTCAAAATCCAATATAAATGTTGATCGTTGACTCTCGATCAAAAATACTTCAAAATTGATCGCCTCGTGTAAACACTTCGTATAACTTTGCAACGAATTAAATAGTCATATCCATTACGTAGAACCCAATTAAAATACAGCACTTTCGACTTTTTAATTAAAGTCATTGTATAGAACGAGCACCTATATTCGCCCGGTTCTGTTAATTAATCGAAATGAAAAAAGATTATATTTATAATACAATTATTGTTACAGTGTTTAATTAACTAGATAATTACATAAAATTTTAATAATTGAACCTGTATCGAAAATCACATTATATCAGGAAAGTTGTAAACAAAATATTGGAGTAGTTTCGTTATAATAATAGTATCGCATGTACTCTCACATATAAATAAACACATATTTCAAATTAAAGTGATAATTAATTATTGGTCATATGTAAACTTAGATCCAAAATTTCACAGATCAAATATTGAATATCAAAACGCTTTGCATAATATTAGCAATAATTCAAATACTCATTTTTCCAGTTTTTATTAGTGTTGGTGATGCAAATGGCGCAAAATAACCTAATTGCTTAAATGTAACAGCCACCGTTCATAATATACGTACAATTGCTTGACAATAAGATCATGCAAAACAAGATGTTGTTTAATACAGTATAGTTGAATATTGCTTGTTTTTTATTGCTTTTTTAATCGTAATATAGTATTCAATCTAACATTATACGGATGCCAAGATTTCTATGAAATAACTATCTACTTAAATTAGTCTGTAATAATTTTGACTTGCTTTTCTTAAAAGGACGAATAATTGATAATCAAAGAGCAATAATTGAAGTTTTATAAAAACATAAATACTTAAATTAAATTTTTTATGAAATAAAGTTTTATAATGTTTGTGACAAATTAAAGATATGTAATACATTTTGGTTAAGTTGCTAGTCAATTATATTAATACCATATAATGACTATGAATTTATTTTTTAAGTTCCTAATTGTGTGAATACATAATTTATAAAAAATAATATATTTAATTTTTACTAAACAAGAGCAGTCCTCCTTTGAATTCAAAATGAACAGTCCCAATTTTGGATTTATTATTTTGATTATTTCTTATAGTTATGATTATCAAGACGTTTACCATTTCCCAATTATTTTACAAATTAAAAATATTTAATTAATTAAAGTTTTTATGTTATTTGAAATTAAAAGAAATGAATATCATAAAAGGAAATTGATCAATTAGTAAATATTATAATATTATATAACAAAATATAACCACAACTACATATTGAATTATGTATTACTATTATGTTGCTGGTTATTTAGCTTTTTTTTTAAAAGTTATGTATTCTTTATATAAAAATGTGCCGTACCCTCAGGCTTGTTTATAACGCATTAACACATTGCTTGTGATGTGCATGTACCGGGGTGTGGGTTGTTCTTAGTGTCTTAGTTATGTAAAAGTTGTCAGAAATGACTCATGCGCATACGCGTTCGTTTGTTTCCCATTTGTTACACTAGGTCTGTCTAGGTAGCGCCCCGGCCGCCGCCCGCAGCCAACGCGCCTGCCGACACGGTACTGACACTGACACGCCCACATCATACATACACACACTCACACAATCACATGAACACGCCCACACGCATCGTGACATGCGTTTGAACACACATATGCACATATTTGCTAAACACAGGGTAAGGGCTCGATATGCGCGTACGTCCGTCCTACTGGAATACTAGAATGAAAGAGAAAAACTATAAAACAATTTTATTTAGGTTTATTTTTAAATGTGATTGAAAATAAGGATAAAAGTGATTTATAAATACTCAAACATCCCTCAGGACTTACCGTATAAAAACGGGATATAATATTTATTATAAAATTTATTCCACACTAAAGAAAATTTCAGAGCATTATGGATGATAATAAAGATAACGGACATGTAAAAAGGCTAAAAATAAAAAAAAATCTAATCCAAAACGAATTTTAAAAAGGTTTTTTTATTCTAAAATTCTAAATATAAAAATAAGGATATAATAAGGATGAAGTTTGATATGTTTCATGTGTAATATTTTTAAATATTGATTTGAAAAATTTGAATTTACAATTTTGACTGAGATTTAATTCTTTTTAATTTGCAAAAATAAGGTAAATGTCCGATATGTACAATATTCGTGCTCAACCGCCTAGTCCAGTCCGCTCGTTGCTACACCCTATGGCCCTCGTGGTCCAAGGGCCTGCATGGTCAAAACGACGAGCTATAAGCAACTAGTTCGATCCCGGTTTGACGGAGGGAGCCCGCCACTTCAACTCGCCTGGCCATACTTAAATGGTCGAAGCTACTCGCTTTTTACAAGTAAGTTCGTTTGATACGCGTGATATTCTGCGATATGGACGTACCTAATATGCCTTTTTAAATTGATATAAATTTTGATTTTGGTATATTTTTAACAATGAGAATCTGTACGTCCTTGTCGTTTACGATGTAAGCAGAGACAAGTGGTCCTCTGACCTCTCTGGTTTATAATTTTACTGGTTTTTTTTTATTTTTACTGGCGAGAATGGTGTCAGCCTCCTTAACCGGATTTGCTAATTATTAATTGAACCTAGCGACAACCGGGACCGACTAATGTGCCCTTTGAAGAGTTGATTACCGGACATATTATTAACTTATGTTCTTCACACAAATGCTTATCCATGCATTGATCAACTGTTATAAGACTTATTTTTGAATTTCTGAAATTTTAATTTATGTGTCTGAAAATAAGCGTAATCAGTTGCGAAATAATAAATAAAATTACAATTATAGTATCTTACCAGCATTTGGGGACAAACCAACTTTCTAATATTTTTAACAATATTACAATACGATTTTTTTATTTGTAAAAATATGCAACTAAATAATTAATAGGCTGCAACAAAAGGTTATTTGATTTTTCTTATTGACTTACTCATGCTTAATTCCTCAAAAAAAGAAAAACTATTAACTGTAGACAACATGACTAGTACTACACAGCAATGAAAACAAAACCAATTTTTTGCACAATAGAATTAACAAAATAATGACACTAAACATACATTATAATGCAATGATAACAACCGCTTGACTCACATTTCCTTAAATTAACATCACATTTTTTTGCTATCTTAGGGCAGGTTGTTTCAGTCGTAATTACCAGATACGTCAGTTAAAGAATTAAGTAAAAAAAATAAAGGTATTCAAGTGACTTGTCACTATAAAATTTAGCGCAATTGACAATTTTAAAATTTGACAAAACATTGATCATATAGATGTTTATTAAATGATTTTCAAAAAAATATATATTATGAAGAGCTACTAACCTAACCCCACTGATCCGGTGACGAAAGGTTAAAAATATTATTAGAAATGTCTAATAAACCGTAAAAAGTAATATTTTACCTCAATAATGGCATGTTATTTTTATTTTGAAAACCTTGATGTAATTGTATAAAATATAAAGTATAAAAAGTAACAGAAATTTAATCATTAGTAATAATTAAATTGACTTAAAATTATTGTACTTATCGTATCTTAATATTATTCCGAAAGAATAAAAAATGTCAGCACAAACCTGTTCGCATTACCAGAATCAAATAATCAAATGTTAGTGGGCCATACCAATTTTTTATTACTTCATGTATTAGACTAACAAAACCATGAAGCACACCACTAACAAAGGTCTGTCCCCAATAATAAACATTTATCTCATTCTCATAGGGCAGAACCAAGCATGCTGAAAATCTCCGAAGATTTAGATTTTAGACGGAAATAAATTTTTAATAAATATAACTTTTCATTTTCATTTTATAATTATAATTTTTTCTATTTTTATATTGTTGGACAATTTTGCATTATTACTCATCATTATTAGCAGACTAAATTATTATTCATCATCTAAAATAAACTGTTGAAAGATATCTTGTTCTTTACTTTTCTTCGTACTTTTGTAGGATTATAATTTTCAAATAAATAAAATATTGATTCATAAAGTATATTAATATCACTAATTTCAATAGCAGCAAACAATAATGTCACTGGATCAGTTAGGTTTGTCTTTACTAAACTTTGAGTAAAAGATTGTGACAACCGGCCCTAAAATTCAAAGTGCTCAATTGAACATTACTGATAATACTTATATCTAAATTATAATCAACACAAGATTTTTATAATCATGAAATCTATTTACAAAATTCCTATCAAAATGATGTTGTATGGGCTTTTTAAGTTTTTCTCAGAATTATTATTAACTAGTATTTCTTATTTTTTTTAATGATTTAAAAATATGCTGGACTATAAGATATTATTCCTTTTGCGAAAACTGAAGTGCTCAAGTTAATAAACTAAACAAACAGTATAGAGACAAATATGATCTGTTACATAATATATAACATATGTGTGTGTGTGTGTGTGGATGGGTGTGGGTGTGTGTGTGTGTGTGTATGTGTGTATCTGTGTGTATTTTGGAATCTTCACGTAATAATGTTTATGCTTGCTGATTCTTCACTTTAACTGTTTTTATTTTATTTCAAATCAACAAATGATAAAATATCCAAATAATGAAGTAAAATTCATATTATTGTGGACCATTTAAAAAAGGTTACTCATGAAATAAAAACTTTTACCAGAATTTAATTCTCTTTTTGTTTCTATATGATTCTCGTGATTCCTAAAAACTCATTGAATCTGTAGTTGATATCAATATTACTTTAAACTATATATAAACTCAGTTCAAAATGTACTATTACAAATGTTATCGTTACCTTTTCACAATTAATCAGAAAAAATACACATACTATAATCACAATACTACAGCACAACCAACACACATCACACAAAATAGTACCACATACATTATTTGATCTGAACATACCTACCCTATTTCATCAGGACGCTGACCACATGTAGCTAGATTAGTTTCGTGCCGATATGTCTTTATTGTTTTATTTTATCCATTTCAGTCGATATTTAGTTGGTGGGACATATTTTTTTTATTTTTGGTGTTGTGATAGGTACTTATTTAGCTTTTTAATATTCAAGCAATCGGTTTTGATCAATACAATGAATACATATTAGTACCACATAGTTTATGCCAGTTTTATTGAAATACTTTTGTTTTACAAACATTGTCAAGGCCCGATAATTGTACATACTGATATTTTAATATTTTAACCATAAAGAAAATTATCCTCGAAAGATTAAAAAAAATAACAAAATATAAACATTATTGTAGAACTATACTTTTTAAACTAAGGATTTATTTGGGTCAAAGTTAAAATTCAATGTATAGAAGCATAAATTAATTCTTAAAACGAGCAGATTACTGAGTTGAAAATTGGTAAATAAATTTTATTAAGAGTACCTACTGATGTTACTAAAACATCAAATTAAACCGATTGGTGAATTTATTTAAACAGTTGACTATATTTTAGATGCAGTTCCTTCAAAACCTGGCGAAAATGCAGAGCAGAAGAGATGCTTCAATAGCTTTAAAGTGCTTTTTTAAAATAGTAATTATAATTGATAAATCTAATATTTAAGTAAAGATTAATAGCCAACAAATAATATCATTTGAAATGATGTATTGGCTAATTTTTATCCCGATATGAGTTTCCTTTGGTTTATTTAAAATTGCGCGGATGAAACTGTGAACATCATTTGTTTAATATAAACAATACTATTTAGATATAGGGTTACTGTCCTGTCAATATATCCACACTGATTTTTAATTCAGTATATTTTGAATTTAATATAAAACGACTGAATTGGATAAATAGAGATATGGGCACGTTGCTAAGTGATTTAGTCGCAAGCTGGTCACTAATGATGTAGCCCTATGTGCAGGTGAAGATTCACGAGTTTGCTGGGGAGTCGGCGGAATGATGCCACCACCGGCACCGCCTTGTAACAGGCGGCCATCCATTATAGTACCGGATCCACATTCACCGCTAGGCCTAAAAAGCGAGGTAAGTCTTTACTACTGCTAGGCCCTACAAGTCACTCAGGAATAGACATCCCCCACTGTAGCATACATCCAATTGTTCGTGGTTGTTCATAAGGCAGCTTTCTTCTCCAAACTCCTGCGAATTATTTTTTTATAGCTATGCCCTTATATCATAAGCTTGGAAATCTAATGCACTATATCTATGTTGCTGAGTAGTTGGGAAGCTGTTATAAAGATTTGAACATAAACTCGGTTATTTTGCTTAGTAAAACATGTGAGCTTTTCTTTGCATATTTCTTAAGAAGTTATTTTGATGTTACTACCTTATTAATTTTTTAATTATTCGTTTAAAAAACAATCAGTGACTCTCTTTTAGGCTGCAAGTTCTAAGTCATCTTTAAAAATACGTGACATAATTCTGGGTGCTATATTAATTTCCCAAGATAAAAAATTTTGCTTTCGGATTCCTTAATTGCTGGAATCGTCTTTGTCGTACCAATGCTACGTAGATGGCTAGATCTTTTTTCCCCAGAATTCATTACGGAAAGTCGGTTCTGTTTTATAACCCCTCTTTATTGTAATATCAATAAAATATTTAACCTCAACTGGCGTGAAAACACAATGAATAATAATATAAGAATGACATTTCAAAATGTAATATGTTTTTTTTTTTTATTGTAACAGTATGGTGTAATTTAAGTATATTTATGCTTAAATAATCTTAGTCTTATATTTATGCTCATACACTTATAGGCAGAGTCTGTGACAGTCTGCTTGCATTATTAGTTTTTCCTTTTTATGATTAGACGATTTCATTTTTCACTTTTTTACAGTATATAATCCTACGAAAATTTTATATATTATATAGGGTTTTAATATCTAATATAGGGTATACTACTCTTGCCTTTCTTTATCGAAGTACAATTATATATTAAATTGTAGCTTACGGACGATTCGAGTCAACATTCAATGATCGAAGGGTCGGACTCATGTGGAGTTGAAGATAAGCCAATCACAACCGATGATCTCAGTGGGATGGACTTGCGTCTTAAGTCTGAGACTATCGCGCGCGAGAGTCAAGCGGGTCAGGTGAGACACCCTCCACCTTCCTTATGAAACTAAAAAACATATCTTTATCCTCACATTTTTAAACTCTCTCTTTCTATTACTGTTGTTACTAAAAGAAAATAATATTTAAGTTTATTTTATAGTTACATTAAACCTGTCATTGATTATAATATTTTGTATATTATGTTACTACTTCTTATTTTCTCTGTAAACATTCTAAAAGACAAAAATGTATGATGTATTCGTAAATGTCACTACTTATGTAAAACTAAATATTCTTTATAGGTGAGTTTTGTGGGAGGATATGATTCCATAAAGCTATCTCCATCTACGCCTTCCCAGAGCGAATCGCCTTCACCTATAGCATCGTTTACACAACAGTTGCAAGCGATTCAAAATCAAGTTCAAACTGATAAAATGGTAGAATCTGTTACTGCCGCTATTTTCAACTCTGACAACGCCAGTCAGATGTATGTCGATCAGCCTATCTTACCCATGACCTCTATGGATCCTATGCAACAATTGATCTCTACAAAAGCAGCAATAGACCCGTTAGCCCAAGACATTAAGGTCCTGAACGAAGACCTTATCATATCTAACTCATCTATGTCGACGACCGTGCTACAAGCGACTAGCGAACCGAGAATGCTCGTGTACAATCAGGTACAGACGGAGAGAACTGAACCTTATAATCCGTTTAGTCCAATTACAAAATTGGAAGCTTCGCAGATTGAACATCGGCTGGCACAACAAAGCGCACATATGGAAGCGCTGGTCGAAGACGCGATCAAAGCTACGGCCTCCATGTTACCAGCAGATGCGGCGAAATTAGACGAACTAGTCAATTCCCGAGCGGACGATCATCTATCCGGTTCGGCGACGTCCCCGTCGACGGGCTCTCACGCATCGGACGTCATACTCAGTCCCAATGCAGCCGTCGTATCGAGAAATTCCGCGACGGAGCTGCTCACGCCTTTGACGAGGACCGCGATGTCACCAGACGTAATTCTTAATCCCCAAGTGTCGCCGAGCATGCTCTGTGACAACAATCAACGCATGGTGCTACCGGCGGGTTCGTCGCAGGAGGATCTCATGATTATGTCCGACATCCCGACGTCCGTAAAGACTCCGCCGGCGGCGGTCAAGTCCATGATTTTAAACGCGGCGGCAGAGATACTGACTTCCGACTCGACGATGAACGCGCTGGTGACGTCGGCGATCAACACTGCCAATATCCTGACGACGGAGAGCGCGGGCAACGGTGGTGGCATGCAGAGCTGCGTGGACGCCGCGGCCGCGGACGCCGAGCCCGTCGCCGCCATGTCGCAGGCCGTCTCGCAGGCCGTCACGCAAGCCGTTTCGCAAGCCGTTTCGCAGGCTGTCTCGCAAGCCGTCTCGCAGGAGATGACGGCGCCGGTGCAGCGCCTCACCGACATGAGCGACCAGGATCTGCTCTCCTATATCAACCCCAGCACCTTCGATCAGGGTGAGTACGCTATGGACGAGTATTTCTAGAGGTTTCCACGCTAAACGCTTCTATAATTCCCCCTCCTGTACTCCCTAAGTATAACTAAATTTAGATGACAGAAGAACCTTTGCTTATTAAATTCGTGACCTTTTTAAATAAAAGAAAAATCATAGTCGACTCAAAAGTTTGTCGGCTCCAAAAGCGTTTTAAGTATACATTAGACAATTGATGAAATTGCAGTATACAGTAAAAAAATATATCGAATTTTTTTTTAGTTAAGTTGTATAAGTTTAATAAATTTTACTAAAGTTGTGTAATTTAGATATAATATATGGTATTTTAAAATTTTGTAAAAATGTGTTAAACACGAGATAAATAAATCATTTAGAGTCGTCAAAAGCTTCCAATAATATATTAAGCTAAGAACTAAGAATTAACTGAAATAATAGTTACGTATATTAACCATTCTTGTATTAACTGCCTATTATTTCTATCTAGTCTAAATAATTATTATTATTACTTGAATTAGTAGGTAGTTATTAAAAAAATAAAACTCCGTTCTATCATCTTACTAAGCAATATTATAATATAATATGTATGTAAAGTATTATTAATATTAATTAACAGTTTTTAACCTACATTTTAAATACTAACAATCTAAAATAAACGGTCTTTTATAAATAATTAGGTTTTTATAATACATTTCAAATACAATTTAGTTTTAATTCTGAAAGTATGGGCTTTTACCAATTACGCAAAATTTGGCGAAAATGTTCAATCTTAAATTTATACTATTTATGACACCAAATGATTAATTATAATAACTATAAAATGTTGGCTCTTAACGAGAAAAACTCGAGTAGCCTTCGTTTTTATTTCGTTTAAATTGTGTTTCGTGTTATAATTCGATCGCGTGTTGGAGATATTTAGTCCTAGAAGTTATTAAGTTCATGTGAAAATCCTTACCTTAATGAATGCCTACGTCGTAAGAGTTATATGTGTGCAAAATTTTAAGTTACTAGCCCTAAGGCATGTGCGTTGACACATCATTTTTGTTGCCTTTTATAAAGAGAAGTTTTGCTTAAGATATGAATCTTCAAAAATATCAGTAATACAATATTTTTAAGATATTTAACTACTTCATAGTTTTGATTCTTGCAAGTGAAGCTGACACTTAGAACAATGAGATAAAAGGGGGCCCTGATTTTGATCCTATAGACAACAATAAACTTCAATCTTATATGTTTTTATTAATAATTTAAATGCACTTAACTCTTACACCTTTTATCTATATATTTATTGCTTACCAAACATTTTTCAACACAAGTATTACTAACATTACTAAAAATTACGGGCTTATGACCATTCAGTGAAAGTTTAACCTAAATATACTAATATACAGACTATATAACGAAATAAAAAAAAAGTGAGAATGAATTGTCAGAAATTAAATACATATTGTTATTTCGGTTCTGATTTACGATTCTTAAAAATGTTAATATTGAACGACGGTGGTGACCCTAAATAAATTCAAATATATTATATAATGTATTGACTTTAGTAATTTTCGAATCGATGGTCATGTTCCCGTAGAATTTTTACCGTATTTATTATTTATTTATATTATCTGTATCTGTCGGAGATACATAATGATCAGAATCTTAATTCCTCTTACAGTGTAAACGTGGATTCGTTGTAAACGAAGAGCAACCTCTATGGACTCACGCCTGAACTGAATGCATTTCATAGTGGAGTATGGGCTCAATGCAGTTTTTATGTGAATTTTTAATAGATGTCACTATAGTAAATTTAAGATAAGATATTATAATCTCCATGTGCTTGATTGGACTGAGTGAAGCTTGAGCGGTTGGGTCAATTAATTCGAGTAAGTCAGTATTACAGGGCTTTTTGAATCGTTTAATATATATTGTAGTATCATTTTTTAAGTACCTACCCGCAATGTGTATACATTATATATTTAATGTGAAATGTACTGCCTATTTTTATTAGACTTGTTGATGTTAAGTGTTTGTATGAAGTATAAATTCAATTTCGAATTTTATCGTGTAAATATTTGATAGCTATGTATTTATGTTGTTATTATTAGTATAAGGAGTGGAGACGACTATTTTTCTGAATGTTACTTTCCCGTGCTTGTATGTATGTATATATAATATATATTTTTATTTATCAATTATTTTGTTGTGATCTGTTAACATTAAATTGAACACCTGTAAAATATATACAGTTTTGTGAAGCAAGTTGTTGTAGCTTATTACTAGTAAAGTTGTTATTAAATGTTAATTTGTCATTTAGTCTTACATCAAATTTGGTATCGAAAATCTACCTTAAAGTAACATTCATCTCTTATAAGTAATTGAATGTGAAATTATTTAAAAGTTTATTAACAATGTGGTCGGAAGCTGCCGCACATTAAATCTAAAGAGTTGCCGCATTTTAATGTCATTTTGTTGGCACCACTTAAGGTGGGACCGCACTATACGTAACTGATTGATTGTAGAAGTCCGTTGCTCAATCATACAAACATTTTTTATTCTTCCTTGCATTAACACCTCAGTTACGACTAGCGTGTTCCTACATAATTACCCTTTGGTGCAAATCTGTTAAAACTTAAGCCCTTTTTGTACATCAAGTGACTATGAATTATTACATTACCCAAATTTTAGAAATCATTACGTTCTCAAATTTTAGTATCTCTAGTGTTCTTCTCTCTTGTGTTCAATGAATGATATAATTAGCGCAATCGCAAAAACTGCTCGTAAGTCGTTTCCAAAAATGTAAAAACAAAACTAAGTGTTTTTTTTTTTACTTAGAACAGTTGAAACTAAATACTTAAGAAGTTGTTGTTGATATGATACTTCATGTTAATTATAATTTTATCACGACATATTACGAACTGTGCGACAGCCTACAATTTAATACTAGCAAATGCTTCACTTATATATTTATTTTTAGATATTATAGAAATAAAATGGAGAAAAGCGATTGAAACGTGAACAGTGCCGTGTTTGACTATGTTTACGTTTCTCATGCTCAATGACACAATAATTCACAATAGTATATATAAATCTTAATATTTCGTAAAACATAATTTAATAATCTCAAAAGGGTTAAGCGGCGTACAAATTAACCGCGCGCGCGTAAAATTGTCGCGCTCGAACGTGCCGCGGGGCGAACCATTCGCTGTCGGTTTTTGAGACCGCATCAAAGGAGCTTCAGTCGCTCTAGCGCGCGCAGTTGGGACGTTAATGGTGAATTGGCTCGCGCAGCGATTTTAAAAATCGGACAACGAAATACTTCATATCTTCCAGAAGTCTCACACCATATTGCAATCTATTTAGATATAATTTCTTCATCCACCAACGCAGTCGCCCGACCGCGCGCGTCCATACTTGCAAGTTTACAAGAATGAATTGGTCTGGCTCTCAGCCGAGGGGTGTTCGAAGTGGTTCGTCTGCCGCGCGAGGCAGCCGCGTTCTACGAAATTTTAATTCTAGAAATTGGCTCGCACGTCAATGAACGTCAACTTTGGTCGAACATTGGCTCGCGCGACTGCCGCGTGTAATTTGTACGCACCTTTACAAGCATTGTAGACATCCACCGTAATATGGTGTTGCGTCTTAATCGTTGGTTTATACGTGCGATCAATACGCATAAATTTTTTTGTATATCTTTTTCATTATATTAGGTAATGCAAAGCGCGATAACTGCATAGGATTATCACACATCAGTCGGTGATGTACAAAAAGGCAAATTAATATTGAAAGTTGTTTGTAGATACAGCTAGGGACTGAAGTGATTCTAGAGCAAATTTTACACCAAAAAAGCTTTGAAATATGCAAATTTTCAACTATGTTTATTATGTTAAATATTAATGTGCCATTATATGTAAACTTAGGGTAATCATTTGCGTGCTTCCGTGCATCCATATGCATGAAAGGATACTGAAACATACACGCACTAACACATGCATGTTTGGCCTAAAGAGAGGACTTGTCAGATGTACATTCAAAATTATCCAAACAAGTACTACTACAGTAATAATATACATTATGAAATTTTTTTTGTTTAACATGTTTCAATGTTATAATTTATTAATTAGTGATGTCTATTTTGTTTTGCATTAAGTAAAGTTTTTTAAGTTATTACAATCTTGTTTTACTTATATAATCAGTAAGGAGACAGAAAAATGTAGACATTGTTAAACCAGCGCATTTACTGTAGATGTTGACATACAATATTGATATTAAATATTAAGTGTAAACTAATTTGACAGCAAGCCAATTTGTTTTTGTATTAACACTAAGTTTAGACGATGCATAACAAAATAAACATTACGATCTAAATTAAAATAAGCCTAACTGAAGGCCTAACCATGTATAGTATTTCAAAATTTAAAGATGATGCATAATGCTAATTGGTTAAAGTAAGTTTAAAATGAGTTAACTTTGTAACAATTGACTTTTTTTAAATTTCATGTTAACAGATTGATAAAGTCTTTGTATGAGTTACATTTTTCTTATTATAACTGGAATGGAATACGGTCTCGGTATTTTTTGAATAGTTTAAAAATTGTTAAACCTGATGTATGATAGCCAAGAATGCGAATTATTCCGATCTGTCACCCTGAGTTGTCCCCTTAGGGGGACAGATCGGAAAAAAAAGTTCGATCTGTCCCCCTG
>DVZL01000350.1:0-24322 GCA_018236625.1 Lasaia peninsularis
AAATTATATTAATCTAGGTATATGAAATAAACAACGTGTTGTTAAGATACTTAATTGGGGAAGGATTAACGCTGTATTGCTTAAAATAACTTTGTAAATAAGCAATTATTTCCAGTAAAAAATAAAGGATAAAAAATGGTTACTTTGTGTTATCCTAAGAACTTTTTATAGACCTTTTTAAGGTTTACAATATGTAGTTTACATTATTTCGACTTATTTCGTAGGGTTTAGCCAGCGTTTGCAAAGTAATAAGAAATTTCAAAAATTGTCTATGTTCTTCTAAGATACCTATTTAGCATGTGTTATTCGTAAAAATCTTCCTTTTGAATCATTCTATCTATTAAAAGAAACTGCATCGAAACCCGTTGCGTTTTTTTAAGATTTAAGCAAACATAGAGGTGGACAGGAGGAAGCGACTTCGTTTTATACTTTGTAGTGATATAAGCATTTAGGCGACCACAGTTCGCTTTTAAATATTTTGTTCAAGTCAGTATCGTTCTAAATGTGCAACATGTAGTACCAAGATCTTGAGAAACTAGATACTGAGCTGGTTTGTTACCACTGTACCTATTATTGTAACCATAACTTCATCACTCGCCATGGTCATGTCCAATTTAAAGATTAACTTACCTAAAAGGTATCTCAATCTCAGATAGCCAACAACCATCACCGTTTTTTTGTATCTCTTGTTGGCGTGTATTTATAGTAAGCCCATCTCTTTTCTTGTCTTTATAATAAATATGCAGAAATAAACAAAAAATTTAACAATATTATGTCGTTATTAAGTATATCTCAAAACCCACTCATCGAATCTTGGTAAAACTACGGGATTATGTTTAAAATATAACCTATCTTACAAAATAATCATCAAAATCCATTAAAAATAAGACCGCCTCGTTGGTTCGGGTTTGATTTCCGATGGGGACAGGCATTTGTGTGATGAACATAGATGTTTGTATTTCCGGGTCTGGGTGTTTATTAAATTTATTCTAGTATTTATTTAAGTATTTTTATGTATTAGTATCGTTGTCTAACACCTATAACACAAGCATATTATTTGCTTACTTTGAGTTTAGATCAATTTGTGTTATTTGACCAGGAATGTTTATTTATAATTGGCTTAATAAAAAAAACATATAAAAAATCTGCAAAGGCTAATAACACGTGATATTTAATAAACTTACTAATCCTTGCATGCTTTGATTGATTGTAACTTTACCACAGCGCGTGTTTGTGGCTCAGTAATAATACATTGCTTAATTACATTGATTACAAAACTAGAAGTGGAATTAGGTGAGGATTAGCCTACGAGCTTTCTCTTGATGACGCTGAGCTCACCGCATTATTTTATGGATGACCTTAAGATACCTTATGATAATCGAAGCTTTAAGGTATATTAATGTGGAAAAAGAAAAAAAATTGAGTTCTTGGGTTTTGTTACTTTACTACATTAGAATTATTTTTTTTAAATCTATTATTTATAGAGGTTTTATAAACATTAAAATTATACATTATAATTATAGAATACGATGTTGATGAATACCGATACTAGTGGAATATATGATACGGTTGAATGCGCGTTTCTCTTGTGACGTAGTTTTATAGTAGCGCCATTCACACGCTACTCTCGCTTGTCACGCTATTATCTATCGAGTATATTGTGCTTCGGCCCCGACGCGGTGACTTAATGCTGATATGACATACCGTCAAGGAAGCATGGGATTGCACGTCTCTTAAACGTTTTAAAATGTTTAATTATTCAGGAAAACTACCAATCGTATCAAGTTGTTTTTTTGCTAAAAATAAAACAGACATTGAAAAATATGATCCGATACCAGACCAATTCAAAGATATTCATAATATTTAGTAGTAAGTAATAAAAGACAGTTAAAAATTTGTATACCTCGTGATTTAGTCATTTTTATTCTATCCAAGAATAAAAATAGGCAATTGATCGAATCAGGCGTTACTTTGCAGATATACATAGTTAAACAAAAACAAATTAATCAATTTGCTAATTCCGCGAAAATAGGGTCTTCGACTTTAGGTAGGCACCTTTATTTTGCTGCATTTAGTCTTTTCTGTTTAAGGACACTACAATAATTACAATTATTTTCGCGGAATTGGCAAATTGATTAGTTTGTTTTTGTATAAAATTAGGTGTCAGCTATTAACAGCAGATGCTACTTTGCGACACAGCAAGTTATTATGTTATGTCTCTCACCGTTAACCGCCAGCTGCAATAACATGCTATTGTATGGCAACATATGGCATCGTCGAGGTCAAGGGCGATCGTATTACATTTTTTTAATACGATTTTAATTTTTATTCACTAAAAATATTGCAATTGAAAACCAATAGTCTCTATATCGTAAGCCTGAGTGTGCTTGTATGAATATACCTCAAGTGAGATCGCTTCTATCATGTGAAGATATTAAAAGAGGCTTATACAAATGAATAAACAACGTAATGTTTCTAAATCATTACATTAGAAACTAGATACTAGAAGATGTGAAATTACCTAAGAAATTTAATAAATCACTTCAACGGACAACAATCAAAATCAAAGCGGACAAGATCAAAATTCTTATATTTTGTTCTATTGAAATTGACGGTCTTTGAACCAAAATTGATTTTTATACCTCTTGAAGATTATTACCCCAGTGAGAATACAATTTATAATTTTTTTTTAGTATTTATTAATGGTGTAAGGCAATGAAGAAGTATACGGGTCTCGAGATGGTACGAGACAACCGCGGCCTTGACACACACACATAGATCTCATAGGATTGATAAGATTTCGTGATCGGCCTGTTACACCTGATGTACAAATCTACTGGCTAACCTCCCTTCGGAACCGGAACACGACAATATCATTATGGTGGCAGGAATAGGTAACTCGGGCGAGTTGTATTTGTTATAACTTAAATATATTATCTGTAAAAAATTCAACTGTCTAGATGTCATGAAATACAGCATCGTGGCAGATAGACGACGGACTCTGGAGTCTCAATAATAGGGTCCTGTTGTTAGAATTTGTGTAGAGAACCCTAAAAATTACATCTCACCTGTGATAGCGTCCTTAATGTACAGTTTTAACGAGATATACCAAAGAGCGAGGACATCATGAGACTTCTGCATGAATTATCTATTCATATCAGACAGAGAAAACCAATTGTCATTCATGTCTGCCCTACAAGGTGTTCTAATTAAAATTCTAAGGGATCCCTGTAGTTCTCTACCTTGTTGCAGAGACGAGACATCCTGCAAAGTGCATTAACCTTTATAATGTTCGATTAAATAATGAGTGGGCTTTTATCAAAGGTTTTAATGAGACATAATTATTTTTTAGTGACGGCTTGCCCGTCGCCAGAACATCAATGCTTGCAAACTGTCGTGTTAGGTGAGGTTAAAATGTCGATAAACTGACCCATACAAGAGACTCAGGTGACGCTACATAACCATTGGTGTTTAAATTGAAGTGAATTCTTAGTACCTATTAATAAGCTATCTTTTTACACTTTTTACTAATTGTTTGACACAAATAATGAAAAAAAGTATGTAACAATACAAACAAAGGCATTCATTTTTTTTAAATATCCTTGTCAACTGGACTATAGTAACTATCTAATATACTAGAGTAACTAACTGGACTATAGGAATCACTAATAGACTTGCACATACGGTCTAACAGCCCAACCATAGGACAGCGGTGCACCTACAACATGTATGGTGTCCACAAGCCACGGTTGTCTCTTACCATCAGGACACCCTTGTGCCTGTTCGCTGTCTTATCCCATAAAAAAAAGGTTCCGGCGTGAGAGCTAAAAAACATTTATTCCTGGGCAAAGTCGAGAACAATAGCTAGTAGAATATACAGCTGAATGCTTTCCCCTAAAACTTACAAGCTGCTGCAATTTCGGAATAAACGGCCAAATGATGGCTTCAAACTTGGCAGTCAACACGTCGGCAGTACGTTTGCAACGGCCAAGTGGGTTTAGTCTACATTCCTCATAGATCTGGCGCGTCTGAAGTTGCCTGATAATATTTTAGCTAGGCTAGATTCCAGCTTAACCAGCACACCAACTAAAAGATTTGCCAATTTTTTATTTAAATATTATCCGCTATCCTATTGAAACCCAGCGTTTTTAAGGATAAAAAGAACCCTGTGTGTTTTTAAAGATTTAAACTTTATAAGATAATAATATATTATAATATTATTATATTTAAAGTTTAGTATTTTTATTTGTATAAATTATATGAGAATTATTATTAAGCATGGTAATTAGATGGTGAAGTCTGAATCGCTTTTGCTTATACAAATCTTGTACCATCCTGAAGTCTAGGGCAGCTGTTAGGCTTGCACAAGGGCTCTAGCACTCTGACCATAAACATAAGTATCTGTAACATCTGTAATATTCATTATTTTATAGTAAAAAAAGTAAATGGGCAGAAATATGCAATGAACCAGACTTTAGTCCAAAAGGATTAAAGAAATGTTAAATGTTTTAGTGTATGCTTTTAGAGGAGTTGAGAACCATGGCTCTAATATAGTGTACGGATAATTATAATCTTTGATCATCATATCATTGACAAACTTCAGGTATGTTAAAAATTAGAATTTTAGACCTATTCCTAGAACCTATTGTATTATGCCTTTGCTTCCCAATACCTACAAAAGCCTCGATGGTCCAAATTATCATATCATTATTTGTACGTTGAAAGACTTTAGCTTCTACAAATTACTTGGGTCTGGCTTTTAACGAACTCGTCGGATCTCACACTCATCACTATACATAGTATTGAACAAAGTCGCTTTTCATTACTACCTGGGACAGGCATAGTTAAGCTTAGATAATTAAAACTACGTAACAAATTTTGATATATTTTTTTAAATAGTGATTCAAGAGGAAGATTTATATATAGGTATATATAATATGCATAACATATTCGTGCGAAACCGGACTGGGACGCTAATAATGTGGATAGATAAATAAAAAATATTAAAACTTCACTTTTAAGAAATATTATGTCATTATTCTGTGACTTAAGTGTTCCGAAGATCGCTTTTGTGTCGTAAGTGGTTAGTCTCGCCGGAGCGCCCGAGACGAGATTGCTTTTCTGCCACCTGATGATCGACGCTTTATCTTAACATTGTTACTTCATCGATATGACAAAAATCCTGCTCTCATACCTGGGTGATATAAAATAATTCACAAGAGCTAAACTAACAAACAAACAAACAAGGATTAATGTTGGGATCGAGAGACAAACTCAACTGACATTTAAAGACGTCTTATGACTATTTTGAAGTTTATTCAAATAATTTAAGTTAACATATAAAATAATTTAACTTAGCATAAGCACAATAAAGCCTTAAATAAAAGTGAATTGGTATTCGTATTATAATTTAAATTATACAAACAATATAGTCAATCCCCCTGTGATGGGTTATAGGCACTCCTCTATGAAAGTAACAAAGTAAACATATCAATATTAATACAAGGCGATAGGATATATTCAACTCTTCAGAATATGTCCATCAAAAACCTTGTAAGTTTCTACGTATTTACTCATTTAATTTGACGCATGTGAAATTTTTTGTCTCTTACGTTTTTATCCGATTGAAAGGGGATAACAATCACTTAAAATATGTGTTAGGATGTAGAATAGACGCCATTGTTCCTCTTTTATAGTTTGTAAAATGTTTTTCTACTTATTTTTGTTTGTGTTTTTAATTGTCTTGAGTTAGCCTTTAGTTATCTTCTGTCAAAGTTAAAATCGCTTTTTTATTGTTTTCATACTTGTAAATAATGTTTACAATAAAGAGTTAAATTAAAACATATAATTTAAATTTGTTGTATCATAAAGGCGTGTATTATACAGGCTTATATTTTGATTCCCAACGGTATCGTCGTTATTAGAATTCGTGTGAATTCATTCGTGCCTAAGCCAGGACAAATATTTCGTGAACCCAAATATCCCGCTTCTACGTGGGCATTATAAACTATATATTAATTCCGGAAATTCTAAGTAATTTTGGTGCGGTCAAACTTTGTTCTGAAATATGATTTAATAGAATAAAGGAAATAAATATCAGGTGACATGAGGCACTATTTATATTTCAAAAGTTAAAGTACAACTTCATTATCATGACATATTTAAAATTATCATCAGCTGATGATGCTGTAAAAGGCGAAACCGGTTGGCTATTTTAAGAAGTAGTTTTCAATTATAAGTTATATGTGAAAAAGTACATGTGTTTTCTAATTTTAAATAAGAATATGTGGAAGTTTCACCAAGCGCCAACGATGAACAATATAGAATATTATTATCATGACGTTTAGGTGAATAACAATAAGTATCTTTTTGTTTTTTTACTTATTTAAAAAGTGCTTAACTACTTGCAAATAAAATGTATTCGAGACTATCACTGAGCCTGTAACCTGTTTTACAAAATAAGAATCATCGAAATCTTTTTTGGAGTTTATTGAAAACTGCGTAACAAACATACAAAAACTGATATACACGAATTCTACTCATCCTAATCCTAGAACCTACTCATGTGAAAGTTGGTAAATAAAGAAAAACAGCTCTGTCTGTCTAATTGGCTGTTGTCATAAGACAAAAACATTTTTATCAACCTTTTTTGTGATAAAAAATATTTTTGTAAAGAAATATCTATTATTACAAATGTTTATAGCAGCTATAAAACAGTATTATAGATGTTTCTGGAAAGGTCCTGTCAGATAAAACACATAATTTATACAGTTATAATTAGTGTTATTCAGATTACAGGGGAGGAGGACACTTTGGCATAAATATTCAGTTTCAAAGGAATATTTTCGCTTGTTTTCAGCATAAACTAAAAAAACCTAGCGAGTTGCGATTGACTGAATCTACAACAAGAGTGTTTATTCAGAAGGAAATTTTTTCTTTGAGTTTTTCCAACTAAATTGAATATTTACTGAAATTTTTCATATTCTAACATCGATTAGCAAACTGGAAGATACGCAATAGTTTGTTTTATCTTTGATGTCTGTACCAAATATTATCATAAATTTCTTGAAATTCATCTATAAAAATAAATAAATTTGGAGTGTCTGTATGTAACATTAAAATAACCGCTTTTTATTATATGCATATTATGTATGTTTCAAGGTACATAATATACTAAAACAAATATTTTTAGATCTGTCTTTGTCTATCTGTTTGTACCCGCAAATCTCTGAAACGGCTGGACCGATTTTGATGCGATAAGGAACGGCTTAGGCTTTATTTTAGAGTTTTATTTTAGAAATGTATAAAAAAAATAATTAAGTGAAAACGCGGACAAAGGTTCGGGCACAGCTAGTTTACCATATTTGACTTTATGTAAAAGTATAAAAACATATAAGATGCTTCAAGGTTGTCGAAAGTTCTCACGCTTGATTCAATATATTATCGCGATGCGAGATGAATAGCTTGCAAAATTTTGAAAATGTCATAAATATACAAAACATGAAGCTAAAAATATCTGGGGATTATAATCCTAACTAGAATATATCCCGAATGTATATTTTTTATGGGATAAGACAGAAACAAGCATTGGTGAATCAGTCTGGGTTAGCTATTTCAGCAGATTATTATCTAATCTGAAAGACAGCACCGGTCGAGTAAACTGTTAACTGATTTATAAGTTATCCACAAGTCACCAGCGACTTCTGGCTAACGATGGGTTTTTACATCCCTACATCCGAAATATATCAGGTTCCCTACGATAGGATATTAATCCTTTTTCTGTTAATTATAAATGAAAAAATAACAAGCTGAGAATGACATAAATATAAATCTGTTTGGCTAGAAGTAAAACCACAAAGGGACTGAATGAACGAAGAAAAACATTTAATGCCTCAGACCGAGTCCGGCCCTGGGGAATAAGTTTGTTCTATGTTAATTATTAAGTAGATCTAAAGTGTTGTCTAAATGTTGACCTACAACAAAAGCTTATTTCACGATATATTGCTTGTTTAAAACTTTCATACTCCATTGTGAGTCTCTGTAGACATATATTTAGGTTTCAAATGGCTCATTTAATTTTTATTCTATGTAAGTTTACTCATTTGTTAAAAATACTAAAGATAATTTAATTTTAATTTCTGTGTCTGTTATCTGTGGCTTTTTGGCGTGCTGTCTTTTTATATATCTCGTAGTTTGACGGATAAAATAAAAATAGCCATTCAAATATCTCAAACCTTTTTCGAGTTTTTAAAGATTATACAAACATTTATATAGGCTGTCGATTTCCATTCACAAGACATATTCCATGGTGCATATTAATTATACTGAATATAAAGTAAAATATATTTAATACGAACGAACTTGACTTCGTAGACGCGGTACGTTACCATGCTATTGAAACGAGTGGTGTTGTACAGAGTATGGCGAGGGCGGTAATATGAAATAAAAGTTCATCCAAGAGTTGCAAATTCACGTCTGTTACTAGAGTAAAAGGAGATTTTAATTTACTCGTGGTATTAGATTTATTTGAAAACTGAGTCTATATACATCCGATCTTGAATTATATTGCTGCAACTGGCACAAACATGAAATATACTAATCAATTAACCAATGATTTCGTGTAGTTCATAAATTACGTCAAACTATTTTACTATAGAGTCAATTAAATATAATTTTTAAATCGCATTTATACGTATCTAAATCTTTCGTATTTTATGGTTCATTGGTTTTTTTTTGGTTTCAAATGTGCATGATAGGTGTATTGCTAACAGGTTGAGCCCAAATGAGGTACAACCTACTACAGTATAGATTTTAATTTGGAATAAGAGTTTAGGTATGATTATTGATTATCTAATCACACTTACAATCACCCCGAGTTGGTGAGCACCAACCAACTTATTATTTCCTTTCTGATTCCTATCCTAGCTTGAGCTTGTCTTTCCACTTACCACCTTGGCTGTCTATTGCCAACCTGTATTTCTTACCATCGAGAGAATGTCAACTGATACCAAGGAGGCCGGGTCAGCTAGTATGTATGAATAGTTTCTTGAAAAATACCTGATCTATAATATATTTATTTTAAAAAAAGGATCTTACAAAAAGAAAATTTAAAACAATTTAAAACGTGTGGTATTAGTTTAAGATTGCTAACTGTCAAATCATGGGACATAACATCGTCAACTAATCATGGGTGCATAAGTATATATGTCTGCACATAAATAAATAAACATTACTCCTCTCTAATATAACCTCAAAGAGAGCAAATTAAATGATTTTGTTATGGGTGTTAGACGACGATACTAATACATAGAAATACTTAAATAGATACAAAAATAAATTTAATAAACATCCAGACCTGGAAATACAAACAATAATGTTCATCACACAAATGTCTGTTCCCGATGGGAATTGAACCCGAGCCTAGCTGTCAGTCGATGAGGTTAGGCGTGTACGCTAGCTACTTCACCAACGAGGCGGTCAAATACCTTCAGAACATGGGTGGCGGTATGATTTTTTTGTTATTACTTATTTGTTATACTATAGACCTATATTGGTTTATTCTGTTTCTACTTAAAATGTAGGTACTGAAATAATTTACAGAATTTTAGTAAAGGAAACAGACAATATTGTATAATATTATAATACTTTATTAGTCGTTATCTCGCGCTTCCGCGTAAGAGATGAATAACTTATACGAACGAAGCCAAGGCGACAGCTGGTATGAAACAGTATAAAAACCCAAAATTGCAATATTCAGTAACCTTAATAACAAAAAATAAAACGCTAAGATAGTTTAAATGGCTGAGGAAAGACAGAAGTGGTTTGAAATTATTTAAACGTTTCAAAAATTCCTGTGAAAAATCCCAATGCAGCACTTTTATTATGCTCTCTCTTGTATTCTCCGCGTCCACGTTTCTATAGGGTTGACATACTTCGAAAAAAATACATTAGAAATTTGTAAACGAGAAATGCCATTTAAAAATCGAAATAGTTTAAAGCTAAAATAAAGTCGTGTGCCATTAAAACAACACAAGCTAAGTACTAACTGTTCTCTAATCTATTATAAACTAATCAAGTCAAAGGGTGCTAAGCCACGTTAAACAATTTGCGGTATCACAATAATTTTATTATATAGTAACTGTATAGTAGTACTTTTAGATTTATTTTATTGGTCGTCAGCAACTGCTTTTAGTCAAATTTAATTAATTTGAATAAATTTTATCAAGTTCAAAATAATCATAAGAGACACAAATAGTCATGTCAGATTCTCAAATAAAGTGGTGCCATCGTTAACTAAGCTCATCGATTAAGTTTTAGAACATCGAAAAAATACACGATTCACTAATTCTTAATGAATACTTCTTTAATTGAACTTCCACCAAAATTGACTAATTATGAAAAAACTACATCCAAACCCGACAAAACTCTCTTTTGGTTTGTCAAAAAACTTCTTCATGGTATCTTCATAAATATAACAGTGCAAGCGTATTCTTGTAATTACAACCGTATCTTTATTAAGACATCACAAAATATTTGTTCATAGTAACATTATAAAATTCATTACTTATGGTTGTTGACAAAATTTTACTTAACAAATTATGGTTCATTATCAATCGTCATAATTCAATTGTTTAACGTAGTGAAAAAACAAAACGTACAGATAAAAAATGAAGATGTTAGGGGATCCATAACCGTAACCTAAACTATCGGATATCCGATATAAAAAATATTCATAACTGGAATCTGAAACAAAAGTTTCGAATAGTACCGATAGTAGTAGTAGTAGGATCGGAGCCTGATTGAGACACGTTATTACAAATGGTTTTGATCGGCCGCGACCGACACACAAGCTGGGTGCAATATTTGTTTGAATTAATATCCGTAACCAAAATTATCCTAAAGTAACGAATAATCCGAAACTATTTCATATCAGTATATGATAACAATAATGTATGTTTCTGTATCCAATCCCTATCCATAACATCCCTGATAAAAACCTTTAGTTAAATAATAATTTGTATTTGTTGTAACGCCAACCCTATTAAGATGGTTTCTAACACGGAAATTACATTCGTTTTGAAAGAAAAAAATAAGAATATTCCGTGTTTCATCCTGTTTGTGAGCGATGTGACTTTCATACCAAGTAGTCAATAGATATGTGTGTCACTGGCTGACAGGAATACAATGTCGTCGGCTTTCTTTTGCTTTTATGGATATAAGTAACACTAGCTGATATCCGCATCTTTACTCATGTTTTGGAAGCGAATTTATTATTCGAGGGTTTTGATAGCGAGTATATGATTAGAGGATTTGTCTATGTTTAGAAGCGAGTTCGTTACCCGCGGGTTTGCCCACGTTTTGAAAGCGATCTTGTTCGCGTTATAACGGTCAGTACAACAGACATGTATCGGTTTGGGGTCAGGGTAGCCGTAAACTTTACTCAAGTCTCAAGCACACACTCAACTCTTGGGTTAGAAACGCACTTGCACGCATTGCCTTTGGTGTCTTTCATATATTTCGAATCATCAGAAAATCAGTTTGTGTCTTTCAATATTATTAAAAAAGTAGTACAGCTTATAAGGACGACCCCATCGCTTACCACTGAAATAATCTAGCATTTATTTCGAGTAGATGCAGCACACAGCTTTACAAGCGTGTTAATGTTTTATTTATTAAAAGGGGTACTTATTAGTTCGGTAGATTTGGCATCTGTTTTTTATGCAAGAAATGCTCGTATAACATAGATATAGATTTTTGCCTATAATATGTACGTAACTTTAATAATACGCTTTAAGTAAACGTACGTATGCTCTTGCGTATTTACTGTCTGAAGGAGTTTGTAGTTAACGCAAAACTATAAACTCTAGTTTTGGCGGTAATTCTAGTTTCCATTGATTGTAATTCACAGCAAAATTCACGTAATTTTGAGTGGAAGTACTGTTGCGGCCACAATATGCTACAAATAGCACTCTACTACGTGCATGGACTACATATTATTAACAAATAATGCGTTTTGAACGCCAACAACGGTTCGCGTTTAAGGTGCGCTGCTCACAGCATACTAAGATCAAGTCTCTACAATCTACGAACCAATTTATTATACTTTTAAGACGATATAAATTTTAAGTGTTAAGTATTGATTTTACAGGTCCTTAAAATAACCAGCATTAATCACTTATTTTGGTTTTTTATTTCAGTTTTTAGCTATGGTTAATTTATTTAAACTGTGAATGTATTTCACTGCAAAGAATATTCGTGTAATATTCAAACGGAAGTTCCACCATGCAACTGTATATCGCAAACTATTTGATGAAAAAAAAAATTTTTTTTTGTTTTTATTAAAAAATCTTACTTTATTTGGCTTCACTCGTGTTTTTATAGCTGTATTATTGTTATTAATTTCAATTTTATTATTAAGAAAAAATCAACTGTCATAATGAAACAACGAAATAACTATAAATACACGAGCTAATAAAATAAGGATTCAAAAAAAAAGACAAAAAAACTAAAATTTTAATCAAATTTTATTAATCGAGTCAAGTGTCGTTTGCGACATATTGTGATGCGGCGGAACTTTCGCTTGAATATTACGCAAATATTCTTTGTAGTGAAATACATTTGCAATTTACAAAAATTGTATGGCGTCATTCTTTTAACTATACCGGTACTCGTCTCAATTTAGTTTTTTTGCTTAGTCAAACATCATCAAACAATTTTAAGGAACTTAATATAAAGAAAAACTTGCTATATATTATATAAACTTTTCTTTCAGATAGTAAAACAAATTAAATGAAGTTATTAGTAAATGTCGTTACAATATGTATTTAGATGTTAATCTTTGATAAATATACAAATAAATACCCTTCAATAGATTGTATTTAATATTTTGGATTGAAAACGAAGAAAAAATAAAGTTTTAAAATGTTCAATTTCAGCTTTAAAATGTTTTTATTAACATTGTTTTTTTTTTAATTTTATATGTTGAAAAATTGATATTCAAAATGAAATATAGTGAAATAGTTGAAGTGTAAAAATGGACGCTTTACGAAACCGGATAAAATAAGTGACCTAAACGAGTACGAAATCATAAAAATGTATCAAAAAGAAAGGAAGGAAGATGGTTGTGGCTAGCATATTTCTATATTTCGTAATATATTATATCAAACGGTTATTCACGTAATTATAGAGTGCAGATTCATTGTGACCACAAATGTGGTAATAGCAGTGTCGAATATCTGATGGATTTACTGACGCAAGAGGCTTAATGTATCAGCCTCAGGAAAGCACTCCACCGTCAGAGTAATGCGTATTATTTGGCAGCTTGTATTTAATATTAGTGAATCCATATGTTTCTAGCTAATCCAAATTAGCCTTTATATAGTGTACTAGATCTGCCCGCGACTTTGTCTGTGTTTTATTGAATCATTTCATTTTATTCATTTCTAAAATAAGAGTAGCCTAAGCTATTCCTCATGACATCAGTCGTCTGCCAGTAAAAGTCCCGACAAAATCGATCAAGTCGTTTCAGAGATTAGCGGGTACAAGAGACAGATAAACAAAATTCTAAAAATATATTATTTTGGTATATTACGTTTTGGTATATGTTTTTATGAAAAAGTGGTGGTGCTATATTTATAGTCATTGTAAAACTAAAAATATAATGTCATTTTTTTTTGTTTTTTGTTATTGTTTAGCTTAATTGTCATAAAATTGTGTTTAGTATTGAGAGAGTATTCGCGTAACAAACTAAACATTAAATATCTCCTCACTTTGAAATCGGCTGAAAAGAAGCCAGTCTTTCTCGAACAGGGCCCTAAAGTTCGTCATGATTTATTCTTAAAAATCGTGGAATAAACAAACGAATATATTTTACAAATATTATAGTGGGGAAGCAAAAGCTCTATCTATAAATGTAGGGAGTGTTTCGTTTAGAGCTTAATTGATTGGAACTAACACATAATCTTTGTTTCAGTATTTATATATTTTTAGGTATAAGAAATAAAAATATTATTTTATGGTTGTCCGTTACGCTACGCTACGTAGCTAATAACTATTTATTAAATGAATAAAAGTGTTAAGATTCTTAACCACAGTTCGGCCACGCAATATCAATGTATCATATAGATAATTGGTATACAACGTTGATACAAGCGAGTATAAGCGTTGCTTGTTCTTCTCTGACCACAAATATCATATTATAAAATTAGCTTCAAATTCTCATTTCCCACTATTTACATAATATATCAAGAGTATCATCTTATTCACACATCTTCTTTTGCACTCAACTGAATTGAGATTTAATATTCTAAAATATTAGTAAAAAACCTTTGCCCAGAGGAACTAAATATTTGGTTATTTGCATTTAAGTGTTTTGGACATTATGTACTGACACTTTAATATGTCCTACTATAATGATAAATTCATAAACCTAGAAATATATCCATAATTTTGCAAATGTTCACGAAGACGTTACTTAAACTTTAATAATATTTCAGTGGGTTGGATTATTATTGGTATACGTAAATCTTATCGAGAACATAATTACCTAAGTGTTTCAGAGTTGTTTTACTTCTAAGATTTTATTTTGCTTAAGATAGTGATGAGCGAGAAATTGCCGTATCGATGAAGTAACAATGTTAAGATAAAGCGTCGATCATCAGGTGGCAGAAAAGCAATCTCGTCTCGGGCGCTCCGGCGAGACTAACCACTTACGACACAAAAGCGATCTTCGGAACACTTAGTCACAGAATAATGACATTATATCTTTTGATAGCTGAGAAAAGGAACTGATTTTGATTGAGGATCTTTATTTATTGAGATACAAAAGAGTTATTAAGTAATTGGAAATCTTGATTCAAATCAATAACTTTCAAGTGCAGAACTATTTAACCAGGCAGCTCGTAAGATTATAGGTAATTTGGTCAATACCAATAAGGCTACTGGTGGTAGAGTGCTGGGCAAAAACTCATCCGAATATGAATCTTCCGTCTCTCCTCTTCCTGCCGCCATAATGACATTTTCGTGTTCCAGTATGGATATGGTTCGGTTGACATACATATCGTACCTATGTTGTCTATGCCTACAACAGTTAATGTGTCTATAAGCCGTGGTTGTCTCTTACCATCAGGACAGCCGTGTTCCTGTTCGCTGTCTTATGTCATAAAAAATGTTCTAGTGATAATCATGAAATATATTTTTGAAATAAGAAATCAGTTTGTTTCGCAACAAACTATTGTAACAAACAAAATGGAAATGCGCGCCAAACTCTAATGACATTTCCGATGCGCCACTCTAGTGCTGAGACACATATCTAGTGATGTGCGTATTGTATAGACGAATAATAGTTAGGTACTTTATTGATCTTAAAGATCCGTAAGTTATGGTTATAGTTTTATGCTAAAGTATGCTTTGAGTATATAACTATGACCAGCTTCAAAAAGAAGCAGTTTTTTCTAGTTTAATATCTTTCAAGTTGTAAGAGTATTTTTGCTAAAATTAATGATGCATTGCCAATTTCTCTTCTCGCGTAAGTTTTTTGATTGCTCTATTCTACTGGTACTAGAGGGTATCTCAAAAATGAAACATTATAATAGCGAGTAATGATTAAACGTTTCGCCGATTTCTATTTCAGCTATATGGGTCGGATAATTTTGTACAGTTAAATATTATAATTGCCACAAGTCAATTGTTTTTCGGCGTTGGGATGTGATGACCCACTGGTGATCTAGTATATGCAGCTGAATATTTTCTAACTGACTGCCTGGTTATAACTAGATTGTAGACTACTGGCAGCAGTTGGTTTGAACTGTTGCTGCCTCTGCTATATTTATTCTTGCATCTATTTATTTCTCAGTACCGAAGAGTGAATCTACCGAATACTTAGTATAAGTACTTTATTTGTTCTAAGGTTTCAGCCATAAGATAGCGACTTCTAACATCTAAGCCGCTATACATGTAGCAGCGGTCGTCTGTTAGATCACAATGAGTGCCATAAGGTAAATAAAAGTGTAGTCTTACAGAAATAATTATAAATAACAAGTCTCCAAGTATCAAAGTAAATAAGCGATGGTACTTAAGAGAAACATAAGGCTATGTTTACGGTGACCACCGCCGGCGGGGAGATATTAATTAGTGAAATAAACAATACCTCGGTATGGAAATAGTGAGCGCTTCGGCGACGCTTCGGCTTTATTGCATCATTTGCACTACAATCACCGTCGAAGTTATCGCCACTCCTTTCGGATACTGCCATCGTTTACCTCGGGGGTAAACGAAGCTTGGATTCACTAATTGTTATTTAACAACTAACATTAACGTAATTGGAGAGGAATTGTCTTTAAACGTAGAATATTTTTAACCGAGTTCCAAAAGGGAAGTTCTTACTTTGTGTATTTCCTTGGTTTTAGTAAATGAATCAGTTTAAGATATAAAATACGGGTGATGGATGCATAACATACAGCTATCCTTTTAAAGATATCTTCGTGAGAATATTTATTTATTTTTTTATTTCGATGACTTATTTTTAGATATGATATTTTTCTCTTATTTATGATATATTTGTGTTCTTGGGTGACATATTCTAATTGATATCGTTTTTAGGGCACCGTACCCAAAGGGAAAAAACGGTACTCAATTGCTAAGACTTCACGTCTGTCTATTTGTCTGTCTGTCTGTCTGTCACCAGGCTGTATCTCGAGGATCACGATAGCTAGATAGTTGAAATTTTCACAGACGATGTATTTCTGTTGCCACTTTTATAACAAGCTTTAATTTGTAAAATCTTGCGAAAATATTGCTGGATTTTGCAAGTTAATTAACTTATTTTATTTGAGCATGTATTTTCGCAAAGTAATGCCTAATTCTTTCAAAATCAGCTACTGGACACGCTCTTTCTATAGGTCACTCGACTTACCAGTCACCTTATACACATCGTCATCTATCCAGCTAACGCGGTTCATAAGATACGACTTGGTGACAGACAGACACACAACCGGGCTTGGGTAAAAATTAATTTAAACACTAAACTATAACAAAACCATACATTAAGTTAACCTTGGTCGTATAATTTAATCTTCGTACCCACATTAGTTGACTACATTACTCCGCACACAGTGACTTAGGGCACTTCACCCCGTCCTCAGCACCCTTTGTCCCTGATCGGGATTAGGTCGCCTACCGTTATGGCCAATTCATTTACCAGCTAAGTGGCTCAAGTTCCAATCTCAAAAGAGCACACGTTATGTCAGATTAGTTAACGGATCTGTCATTTGTGTTAACATTATCGTATCTAACCCTAAACATTATTTTTTTATAGGTATTTAAAAACATTTGTTGTTTCTTACGCATACACAGATATTATCTACACACCAAGTCTCTTAAGGGATAGGCAGAGTCAAGAATCACACTCGCCTAGCTTCTCCCCATTCATTACTGTCTTAATACAAACACGCCGTATGTGATTAAATAAAAAAAAAAAACACGCACTGTTTCACTATTTTTTTTATATAATAGTCGACCGGTTTCGCTTTATTACAGCATTTTCCGGGCTATTTTATTAAATACATAAATTAATTAGTGAAACAGTGCAAGTGTTTTTAAAACTTAATCACATAAAATGAAGTTTCACCGAGCGCCAAGAATAGATAGTATACAATATACAATCACGCCGGATTCAGATATTCTTGACACCACCCCCAAATAATATACTAGTTGTTTACGAGCATTTGTTTTATAAATAGGTACTTTCTTTCTTGATATGGCGATTGACTTGACACCTGTCATGTTAGGGATCTAATATCTTCGGTTAATCGTGTGTGCATAAGTACTACCTACTTTACATACTCCTTCGGGGATATGGGCGCAATGACATTAATGTTTTAGTTCCTGGATGACCGAGCTTTGCTCGGTGTTTGGTTAGTACATCACATTTTTTTTGAAATAAAATTGTATTTGACATAATTTTCTTTGTTTTACTTGTTTCTGTAGGGCGTCCAGGAATAGTTTTCTCACAAAAAGAAGGAATTCAAAAAGAAAAGAAAAAAAAAGAATCGACCGGACTGGGTTTCGAACCCGGGGTTCTGATTTCCCAACTGAGCTATACTAATTTAACAAAACGTCGCGAAATTTAGCTTTGTATTGTAATGATAAAAGTTTTTATTCCATGAAAACACGATTAATAAGAGAAATCTGAAAATAAAACCTAGCTAGATCGATTTATCGCCACCGAACCCCCCTATATACGACATTTCTAGAAAATCGTTAGAGCCGTTTTCGAAATCGTTGATATATATACATATATATATATATATACACAAGAATTGATCGTTTAGATAGATTCTAAAGTTTTGGCCCTAGTGACCGGTTTTATAAACAACTAGCTGACCCGGCGAACTTCGTAGCGCCCGCACTTAGGTCTATGAAAAATAGATGTTGGCCGATTCTCAGACCTACTCAATATGCTCACAAAATTTCATGAGAATCGGTCAAGCCGTTTCAGAGGAGTACGGGAACGAACACTGACACGAGAATTTTATATATAAGATAAGAACTGTCACTTTGACTTTGGCCTAATTTAGAATATTCCTATTTTAGAATATGTTTAATACGTTTGAGGGAAGGTAAGATTTCTTAAGTTATGAAATTTTCTTCCTTTTATAATAATTTTTTTTGTAAAAAAACTCATTTACAAGCAGATAATTACTGTTATTAGTGTGTTATTTTATTGCGTCATATAAATATACCTACGTTATTTTGAAAAATGTCATAGGTATAACTGTAAAAAATATTAAAATGAAAAAGTTAAATTCCTATTTTTCGGTTCAGTGTCTACCTAAACTGATGTAGTTTATAATACAATATGCCATTGCGAATTCAAATTTTGTCTTTTAATTATGACATACATAAGTATTTTAAACACTTTCATTAGTGAATCACCACACTCCTAAAATATCAACGCGAGATCAGTTTAGCGAGTGAGAATTTATTATGTTTAAAACCTTGTAAATGTTAAAACTCGCATGAAATTAACATTGAAGTCCTGCCATGCGCCGACGGTAATTCTTATTTAAAGAATTTTATTTGTTAGCCATAGCATAAGATCTCTTCTATATCTGATCGATTTTGAAATGTCGTTAACTATGCGATAGGTGTGTATGGCCGGGTTGGGCCTCAGAAAGCGTGGAGGATAACATTCACAAATAGAGGCCGCCGGCGACTGGCATGATTGGCGCCGATCGCAAACACGCCAACCGAGCTGCCGAGATTGATGTTTACACTCTGTGACTATGAATCCGGCTCAAAACAGGATTACAAAAAGATACTCTTATCTGTATTATGAAGGAATACTTTCTTTTCAGATACGTTAAACTTGACAAATTGCGCTCGAAATATCAAGTGTTCACATTTCGTAATATAAAAGATATTTTTGTAATAGGCGGGTGATAAAACGACTAAGAAACAGTTTTTTTCTAATTAAAGTAAAATCTACTAACTTTTGAACAAAGTAGGAAGAATATGAATAAAAAACAATGGACATAAAATTTAAATACCTGATACGTAATCTAAAAATATAGTAGTAATCCTACGCTAAGAGAATTTAGCAATATGCATTACTAACAAAAAAAAAGTTTTCTAGTACTTTGAACAGTTGGTCGGAAAATAGAAGTCAGTAGGTGCAGTTTGGACAGAAAGCATTTAGTACAGAAAAATGATGTAAGGTTAATTAATTGTTAACCCAGAATATGGTACGTATGATATTAAAGAATATCACACGGGGAGATTTAAAAATCAATTATATCAGGATAATCCGAATTATAATGAACGCGTGGCTACCGTATGTTTACAGCTTCATTTAACATTCACTTTCAACATTTACAAATAGAATATTCGCCAAATACTTTACACTATTCCGAGACAAAACAAGTTTGATTTTATTGAACGAGTCTCTACCACGGCAGTTATTAATTATTGCAGATAATATTTCTTATTTGACAACCATAAAGACGTTTTCCACCAGGTGTTCGAAAATTAACTGCCACAGATGATGTTTATGACATTTTTACGAGGGTGGCTCCGATTGTTAGTTTAATTATGACTGAAGACCATTGGATTTGGAGGAAAACAAATAAATCTATCTCTTATTCGTAAATGTATCTCAAGAAATGATACGTACGCGTATTTCGTTCGTTTATAATTTTTAAATAAGAGATAACTAACTATGAAAGAACTCGTAATTTGTTAGGCCCTACTGAGGCATTTTCTCATTGTTTAGGCTCATTACTATAAGCTATTCAAAATAAAATAAAAAAACGTCAATGCCAATATACTGCTTAAATTTCTACGAGATTAATACCCTCGTAACCATTCAGTGGTTCTAGAATCTATGGTAACAAATCTAAAAAATGAAAAATAAATAACACAAACCCAATAACCAAATAAAAATAAGCGGCCCTTAAGTACGAAAATATCTCAAGTTCGTAAAGATATGATAAAAGACTGCTGTTACCATAAACAGTATTTTCCATTATTTTTATGAGAGCAATCAATGAACTCTTGTTTCAAATCTTTTACACGGTGGAAGTGGCACGAAAGAGGTACGAGACGGTTAACCGGTACCACCACATTATATAAATTGTTTTCATAAGGGGTACAAGTTTATGCATGCAAGTAAGTAGGCATGAAATACATCACAAAGAGATTCTTTTTTTTGGCATTTAAACCTTGTCCAAGCAACCATTTAGAAATAAAAATCATAATAATATGTACGATGTTTAAATAACCTAATGAATAGAAAAAAAATACTATGAAATTCTGTTCAAAATCTTACTTGTTAAATTCAATTTTAAAAATAACTACCATCGCTTTTTAAATATTAACTCCACAATATTTAACTATTAACCTTTAAAATATTGTAACCTAACCTAAAACATTTAAAATTTTGTGGAGTAAAATAATTAAAATACTTTAACGATTATTGACAAATTATTTTTACGTTGTTTAATAATGATCAAAAGAAAAATTGGATGGAACGTCCGCCATGGTCGCGAAAGTGAACAAAAACGGTGGCGACAAGTAATCGTCGAGACGAGACACAAAAAGTGCACCGGCGCAGGTGGGGTCCGGCGGCTGGGTTCGACAGATTATGGTTATCTTCGGCCATGACGCCATGTAAATATCCTACCTTACATGGAAAAATAAAAAAGACAGACAATCCAAAATACAGAACCTTTGCATACATGACGAATTACCATCAGTTCGTTTTTTCAATATAAAATTTATGGATGCAGTGTTGGTTTTGGTAGTGGTTACATATAAAAAGTTTTAATGCATATTTTATTCGATATCGCATTTATTTTTATGGCTGTATTGACTTGTATGGTGAAGTTGTGAGATCTGATATGGCAATGACGTGAATCAAAATAGAGTTTTGAAAGGAGTTATGATTTATTAAAAAAAATTAAAATCCATCTCCTTTTTATTAGGATATTATATTCCATCTCTAAAAACTTACATTGTTCGTTAATCTAAGTTAGGTTTATAAGCCAAAATACGACCAATTTGTGATATAATCGACAATTTGAGTGGTCTGAAAACAAATAGTAATAGTTAGCATCGAGTAGAATAATGTTCGTGAATTAAAATATATAGTAGAACCTTATTCATATCTTAAAATATGTAAAGGAATCATTAATGAACATAACTAGTTAAGTAATCTTATTACTATCGCCACGTATGCAAGAGAACATTTGAATCTGCAAATACATTTATCATGACCCCATTGCTAAGACTCTGCTGTCCGTATGTCTGTCACAAGGCTGTATCTCGTGAACCGTGATAGCTAGACATGTGAAATTTTCAGATGGGTGTATTTCTGTTGCCGTTATTACAATAAATACTAAAAACATAATGAACTAAATTTATAAAGTGTGCATACTTAAACAAACTCATACAACAAGCGAGATTTTTTATCGTTTCTATAGAAAATGGTTCAAAATGGTTCCTTCGTGCGCGAGTTCAGCACGCACTTGGCCATATATTTAGTTTTTTTTTTAAGTTCAAAAAATGTATAGACTGTAAGGCTCACTTATTATGTCTTTATCGTTCTTATTCCATGTAAAAAACTTTTTAGGAAAACAGTTACATGGGATCAGTGAAGTTCAGCACTCGCAATAGATATCTTACAATAGTCTCCGTAATTGGCGTGTCTGTATGACGAATGGAGGGAGGGGGGCTAGGCTGCCCATATTACACAATAAACTCGCAGCGCCAGCGCAGCCTACGTTAGGACTGTCGTTAGTATTCAATATTTTCTCGGCTTTCTTTTAATTAATATGCTAACCGACATCGTCAACACACCTACATACAAGCCTTAAGTACCACAGCAATACAAAGGCGTGGGAGGTCGTAGGCGACGTCTTGACTCGTTAACTTATTAAATTAACCAAAAACTTGTACTGTCAACACCGATGTCAATAGTTGAACTCAAGACTGAAAACACTCACACGCAAAGGAATCGGATTTTTTATAATTCATACTTACGATTTGTTATATTTTATGAGATAAAGTACACGGCTCTCCTGCTGGTAACAGACAACGGCCTATAGACACCACAGATGTGGTACATGTATGCGTCGCTATCCTGTAGCCAGGCTGTTAGGCCTGATGTGTAAGTCTACCGGCAATCCTACTCTCCGATCCGGAACACATCAATCATTATGGCAGCAGGAGTAGGTAAGTTGCTGCGCATCACTTTATCGAGTATTGCGTATAAGTTCCATCATGTCATATAAGTTAGCAGTACATAAGCCATTCTTTTTGGCACCAAAAAGCTAGCTAATGGATAATAAAACAAAAGTTATAGCGATCAAAAATTTACCTATAGAGTAATCACAGCTTAACGCTATAAAGCATTATAAAGCAACTAAAAAAACCGATGAACTTAAAAGAAACAATCATAGATGAAGAAAATAGCAATTTGTTTCCTGTAAAATTATATCGAAACTTGAGAATAATAGTTACAGACGTAACATATATAAAAATAAGAGTTTTTTCAAAACGAAAATGATGTCAACTTGAAACAGCCATATTTAATTTCGTATTTCTTATGAAACCACAGCATATATTTAAATTTTATAATAGATTATAATCATTTTATCTTTTGATTGTAGTAATAAAAAAAAAGATTTTGCCACCATAACTCGATTTTTAGGATTTTTTTAATTAAGTATCTTTCTAATGATGCGATATGATGATTGTGCTAGTTAGTAAAAGCCTTCCGTTAACATTTGTGATAAAAAATTACGACAGTAATGAATCTTGCATAAAAAGCGTTTTTTATAGAAGGAGAGGCAAACGAGCAAGTGGGTCACCTGATGGACAATGATTACCATCAACTCCAGAAGTATCACAAACTCGTTGCCGACCTTTTATCAATGAGTATGTTGTTTTCTTAAAGGTTCTTAAGTCGTATCCATTTGGATATAATACCGCCGCTGGTAATTTGTTCCACAGGTGTAGTACGAGGCAAAAAGCGCGGTGGAGGAGCTCCACGCATCGAAGTGGTAGGCGTGGTATTTTAAGCTCTGACGCGATATTCTAACGTGAAATTCAGCGGCGGGTATCAAACCAAACAACTCTTCAGATCATTTCCCATGGTAAATGCGGTAGAAGATACTGAGTGACTCCCCGCCCAGAGATGAGCACGATACTCCATATACTGCACAGGATGTGCGTCAGCTTGAAATACTGCTGAAGCACACCAAGCTTTTGAGAGGCTATTTAGTCTTCCCTTCCAGATGACAACGAGGCTGAACGTCACTCGAAACGTAGACGCCAAGAATTCCAATACTAGCTGAGGCAGGTAGCGATACGCTCTCAAATTGAGGTAATACGACAATGGGGGACTTTTTAACGGAGAACTCGGCAAACGGAGTATAGGCCGCCCTCCTACCAGGCACAGGCTCCTATAAGGCACAAGACCGGGTGGAGTGGCGTCGATTAGGGGAGGCTTATGTCCAGCAGTGGACACACAAAGGCTGATGGATGGACCCAAACTTGTATCTTCTTTGGGTTAAATTGTAACAGATTTTGTTGGCCCCAGTACAAGATATTGGTCAAAAGAATCTCGACTTCAGACACAAGTTGTTTCGGGATCTCGCTGACATGTTCCCGAGAAATGTTGTATCGGCCAAGGTATAAGGCATCCCCAGTTGTATCATCCACATAGCAATGAGTGTTACTGATTTGCAACATATCATTGATATGCAGAAGAAACAACGTCGAAGAAAACACCTGCATACCAAGCCAAATATATACATATAGCCAA
>DVZL01000351.1:0-24306 GCA_018236625.1 Lasaia peninsularis
ACACCCATAACACAAGCATATAATTTGCTTACTTTGGGGTTAGGTCAATTTGTGTAATTTGTCCAGTAATATTTATTTATTTATTATTTTATTATTTAATGACTGCCTCATCGGTCGAGTACGCATATACGTCTATCGACATCTGGTTTAATTCCCGACAGAGACAGGTATTTTTGTGAGGAACAAAGATAACATTCCATTAATCCAGAATAAAAATAAAAGTAGCTTAGGCTTCTTATTACATCAGCTGTCTGCCAGTGAAAGTCCCATCAAAATCGGTCCAACCTTTATAGAGATTAGCGGGATAAACAGACAGACAGACAAAAATTGTAAGAAATATTATTTTGATATATGTAACTTGTAAGTATATAGGTACATGCGTTTAGTAAAATGCGGTTATTTTAATAATACATATAAATACTCCTATTCTATTCATTTGTATAAATAAGTAAATTTATAAGTCATATAATTTTATTTCTTCTCAATACTAGCTTAAAACAAAAACTGCACAGTAGTCATCATCAATAATTATAAAAGGACGAGATTTCAGAAGTTATTTTTCTTAAAACTTGCACACCAACAAATAAATTTGTACAAAAAGTCACTTTGCATTTTCCACCAGTCAACCTGTGGGCCAATAGACATTTTTTTATGAGGCAAGACAGCGGAACAAGCACACGAATCTCCTGATGGTAAGAGACAATCGAGGCCTATAGACACAATAGATGCGTCCCCGCCTGTGGTCAGGCTGTTAGACCGTAAGTACTAGTCCACCAGCTACCCTACCTTTCGGAACGGAACAGGACTATTGTCACTATGGCGGCAGGAATAGGTAAAGCGGTGGATCCCTACCTGGGCGTGTTGCTGCACAGCACTCTACCACCAGTGGTCATGTTGGATGTGAACTATTTCACCTATGCCTTCAAAAACTGTCTTTTTTGCGTATTGCGTGATGTCAAAAGTCTTCTAAACTGACGTGTTTGCATTAAGAGAGAAATGAATGTGGAGGAAGCTAGACAAATATGTAGGAGTCCTGACATTCGGCACTCGATATTCTGCCTACCTCGCAAGGGACCTGGCGTGAAGATATATATGTATAAACGGAGGTTTACTTTATATGGCGGACTGAATACGCCGTAATTATTTTATTATCTCTATACTCGATAGCTTTGAACTAAACAAGAAAAACTGAAATAGAAAACTTCGTGTTACAAAACAAAGGTTACTTCAGCTGGGATAAAATATTTATAGAATAAGAATAGAGCTAAATAAAAACCGATGAAATAATAATTGTATCTTTAGAAATATAATTTTTCGATGAGTTACTTTATTGTGAAACTAAAAATATAGAAGAGATAGAAATAATAATCGTTCGCTGTTTTAATTCGAAACCGTTTTAATATTACATACATACATTTCAATTTTATTTATTTATATAGATGTTTGATACTTTAGCCCTTGATTGACGATTTCTTGTCTTTTGTTGTTGGTCTTATAAAAATACTACTAATTGACGAAACCGTAACGAAAAGTAATATACATGAGTACTATTGAACGTAATATTTTAAAATAACTAACCGGACATTGTCGTGTTCCGGTCCGAAGGGTAGGTTCAATCTACAACATCTATGGTGTATATAGGCCACGGTTGTCACTTACGATCGAGAGACGCGTGAGCCTGTTCACTGTCATCTCCCATAAAAATGTTTTCTATTTATTTCATTAGCCTTTACGATTTAGGCGAACTCATCGCTTGTCACTTTTTTCATAGGTAAAGTATTTTCAAAAGATGACACCTACACTCATTATAACAGTAATACTTGTTGAAAACGTCACCATACTCGATATAGCCATTTCGAAGATATACTAGAATCCTAATGATCCTATCAATACTATAAATGCAATTTTTTTTCGGTATGAGCGCAAAAGGCTAAAAGTTTTCATAAGATTTTAGAGTAGTATAACTGATACAATAGAATAGCACATAGGTTACTTGTTAATCGATGCTAATAACAATATAAAGGTATGTTTTTACGCGATAAGTTATAAAGAGAAAGCCTCGGGCGAAGCCGAGAGTGGAAAGTTAGTTACACAAAGTTCGTTAAAATATTTGCAATTAAATTAAAATTAAAAAAATTAAATTCTTTTTTTATACACATACTCTGCAGATAAATAATTTCCATTTAATTATTATATCATTTCGATTGGAAGTTTGAAGAAACCGTTATGAATATACATAGAACACTTAACGACATACATAAATTAGTCCCGGCCAGTTTGAAGGTGGCGTTCTAATTTCAAAAATTTTAAATAATTAAACATACCAATAAAAATAGAAGTAAGTTATTACTATTCAATTTGTCCTGCTCGTTGAGCACTTAGCCCTTTGATGTTCTATTATAACATCATAAAATGTAGCCAGAAAAATATCCATTTAGTTGACTACTACACCAATCAATTTGCCTCAGTCAGTGGGGACTTAGTCTTTTGATGTCGCATTTTATCATAATTAAAGTAAGGTAGGATCATATCTTTCAGCTCCCAAGGGAGTTTTCACAGCCTGATATAAATCTCCTCCAGGAAAATTATTCCTTGCACTCTGATCTGAATCAATCCTTTTGAGATGCTGTTACTTGCAATTATTATGATTAAAATTACTTCCATCAAATGCACAGCCGAGAAATGTTTCATTTATATTTGCTATCTAAGGATTTCAGTTCACATTTATTCTTAATTTGTCGACATAAAAATAGTTAGTTATATTATCGTAATGTCGTCAGCTAATCATGGGTGTATAAATATATACCTCTGCCTCGTCTTATAGATATGAGCGTGGCGATATTTATTTTAAAATACCTATAGAATATCAATTTTTTTTCATTATTTTGCGACGGCAACTCGATTTCTATACGAAGTATCTATCAGAAATTTATTGAAAAATTAACTTAACAATAGGAATCCAATATTGAAGATCGACATAATATGTATATAGACAAAATATTGGGAACAGTAGATAACAAAAGAAGTTTTAAGTCTATGTCGTCTTTTCCAATTGGATTTAGGACTAAATTTGACTGTAATGGACCCATTAAAATTGCTATTAGCTGAAGCACCAAAAGAAACAGATTTAATGATCTACTTCACACATCAGACGGATCGTGCAAGTACTAAAAGTACTAACTGGAAAATACACTCTTAACAATGACCTGTCCGCAATAATTAACATCTATCTCATTCTCATAGGGCTGGCTATCTCACTCTCACACGGCCAGTTTGTTTTGACATTGTCAACTACACATAACTGTCAACGGTTGACTGTTTAGAAAGAGTTAGCAATGTTACATATTCGTGACAGGTCGTTGTTTGGATTGTTCTTGAGATAGTATATTTAACTTCGCGGGCGAGAATTAAAATAGACACCCATTATGAAATAAGCGCTCACTTAAATATATATTTCGAAAATAAAAACCAAATAAAATTTTCTAATTATAAAATGTAAAAAATGGAAATTTCACATAACAAATTCATAGAACGCCGGTAACTAGACACATATATATTATAATACAAACTAATATTATAAATGGGAAAGTGACTGTTTGTTCAAGCGACGTATGGACGTGACTTTTTAGATAGAGATGATGAATGACATTGGCTTCTATTTGTCTCTTCTAACCCCCCACTTTTAAAAATGGGGGTGGAAGAATTTCAAGGTAGAAAGCTCAAAATAGGTATGCGGACTATTTGTAACAAACAAAAACATCGTGCATCATTGTTTTTGAAAATCTGCCCCCAACGCCTTAAAAAAGCCGGTGAAATTTTACATGGGACTTTTCGCAGTTTTCAAGGTAGGAAGCTACAAATTGATACACAGACGTTACCAACGAAAAATATCTGCCTTATTTTTTTTGTTAATCTTCCCCCAGCTCCTGAAATGGGGGATGAAAATTAGTGTAATATTTATTCGTGTATAGTAGCATAAAAATAATATTCTATTCTGTGTTCTAAACACTATGTTAAAAATTTATCGGGAAAGGGGAACCGTGTTACAACGAATTTAACGCGACCGAAGCCACGGGCAAAAGCTTGTTTCAAATAAATGTAAAAATGTGGCATCACCCTAAGGCGTTACCGGCGAAAATGACTAAACGACTCCATTCATAAATTTGTTAAACAGGTTTTTAAGATTTCTATTTCCGATTGTACGTCCGGTCTCGAACGTTAATTTAAAAGTTTATGTTCGAACAATTAAAATTTACAGCCATTAAAATGAACGTTGGTTTATTTTTAATTACGCAAATTACACGACAAAACCACTGGTGGTAGAGTGATGTGCAGCAACATGCCTGGCCGTAATGATACCCTCGTGTTCCGGTCCGGAGGGTAGGCAAACCGGTGTAAGTCCCGTCAAAATCGATACAGCCATTTCAGAGATTAGTAAGTACAAACAGACATACAGACAGACAGTCAGTCAGACAGAAAGACAAAAATATTAAAAAATATAGTTTTGGTATTTGTACCTTGTAAACATACGTATATGCATGTATTGCAATTTGTATGCAAAGCAATTATTTTAATAATACATACAGACAATTAAATTTTATTTATTTGTATAAGTAGATTAATTAAAAATTAAACTTTCAGTCGTCGACATTTGGTGGAATTCTATTGCATACTTAAAACTGAGGTTAGCGCAGAGTTAAACAAAATTAAATATCTTTTCATTCAAAGCTATCAAGAAAGTTTATAATTTTAAAAACCATTAACATTATTAAACATTCGAGTAAGACAAAATTAAAATACCTGTAATATTTTAAGTAACAAGAGATCAAAAATAAACATTTTACAATCCTTTGTGAAATAGAAAAAATAGTAGAGATACAGTGAAAAGCAGTGGGACTATTTCAAACAAGATGTAGCCGGTCCGTGGCGGAATAGAAAATGCAAAACGTAAAGGAGACTGGAAGTTTTCCAAGGAGGTCTGTCAAACAAAAAGCTAAAGAAGCGAATGGATGGTAATGCTGAATGTATTTACATTATAATAAATACTATTAGTGGAATGGGATTCGAAAAAGATTTATATATAGTCGTGAGATGAGCTCTCATTTTTTTATGGGATAAAAAAGCGAAAAAGCACACGGTTATCCCTTTTTTATAGGATAAGTAAGCGAATAAGCAAGCCGATCCCAACGGAACGGGATATGACACTGTGATGGCGACACGATTTTATAGAAAGAAGAAATCCTAGCAGTTACTATCTCTAGTAATACAAATAATTATCGTCACGTCACTCATAAATAGCCCACAATTGCTGGCAACTGCTTTTCAAATAACTGAAAGAACTCATAGAACTAATTGCCCTACCCGGGAAACGAACCCGGTACAGGAGACGAGAACAGGAGACAAGGTAAACGCAAAAACATTAAATATTCCTCGAACAATTACCTCTATTAATTTATTAATTCATTATTTAATTCGTGCCACCCGTACTTTAGGAATACGAAAATTAGAGTTTTCTCAGACCCACCGAGTGTATCCTATTAAATTTAATTTGATTTCTGAACGACTGAAGGAACATCAGATGTTCGACGGATAGGAATAGCTTATAAGAGAAAACGAAATTGTTGTTTTTACTATATTCTTATCATTTTTTTAATAATCAATCACCTTTGAAACCTTCCCTGGGCCTCCACAAACAATTCAAAACCAAAATTAGATAAATTGGTCTAGGCTTTCTCGAGTTTTAGCGAGACTGTCGAAAAAACCCTATTAAGAACACAAATAATCTTCTAATAGGCGCAACGTACGTCACATAACCTGTGAAAATCTATTGGAAATCTCGACAAAGAATACATAATGAGTTCTGAGCATCTCAAGTTCGCACTTCACATATTTGATATCCAACCCACTCGGCGATCGCGTTGCATAGTCATAGCCTCATAGCAAAACCTGTTTCGTGACGGACTTAACCTTAGATTGAGACTCGGTAAGCAAAGGGAGCGGTTCCGAAGAAACACGTTTGCGCATAATCCGAGAAATGCATTTTTAATGTACCCGTCGTAGCCACTATAGCCACTATACTAGTTTTATATATTTTTAATGTTTGAGACAAACAAGTGAAATGATATAAATCAAATTATGTGTTAAAATATAAATTACGAATTTGACAGCACAATCTCCACCTGAAAAAAGGTTCAATTTGACAGCAAAATTTCCATTTATAAAATTATCCGCTATTTAATAAATTCATTTTTTTTACAAAAAATGTGATAAATGAAGTACCGCTCTGCTTTGTGCAAACTTCACATACTTAACATCTAATAAATAGGTTTGGATAGGTGAACTCGTTCTTGAGTTATGAAATTACAACGAAAAGTGGGATTGATTTATATATTTATATGTATGTTGGTACAATTAACAACTTCGTTTTGTAACAACTTTTTAATAAATTTATATTCGGCAAATAAATCATTTTAATTACATTTCAAATAATAATATTCGTTAATGAATCAAATTTCGTAAACAAGTTACATACTAAAAAAAATCGATTTAGAAACATAATTTTTAGGGTTCCGTAACGAACGGGAACCTATTACTAAGACTACGCTGTCCGTCTGCCTTTCTGTCTGACATCGGGCTGTAGCTCGTGAACAGTGATAGCGGGACATGTGAAATTTTCACAGATTATTTATCTCTGTTACGAATACAACAACAAATACTAAAAACAAAATAACATAAATATATAAAGGATTCCATACAACAAACGTGGTTTCTTTCCGTTTCTATAGATAATGGTACGGAACCCTTAGTACGCGAGTCCGACACGCACTTGACGGATTTTTTATATTGTATTTTATTTGAGGGTTGAATTTTAAAAACCCTTCCTTAGTGGATGCCTGAGGCTTAATATGGATTTGGCCTGGGCGTTGATACATCAGTATATATCCGGGGAAACCCACATTGGCATTCCACGACTAAATAGCTCGCGTATTGTCCGAGGGTGGTGTCAAGAGTCTCCGTAACCGGCGTGTATGCATGGACAGAATGATGAATGGGGATGAAGCTAGGCATGGATCGTGACATTTGACACTCGATATAGATATTTTCATCGGCAATTCCTACAAAAATGTTTACATAACATTTAGAATCCACGACAGGTCACTCTATATTAAAGAATCTTTTAGTGATGAAATTTCGGCAGCTGGCACTTCTGGCGTTACGTAATACAATCCTAACTCTGTTATTCCGCTTCACTTGACAAAACGTGACAGAGAAAGTTGATAATGTAATGGTCAATCAAAATTATATCCATTATATTTGGCTGTGCTCGCGACTTCGTCCGCGTTTTTTTTAAATATATAAATATTTCTAAAATAAAAGTAGCCTAAGCCGTTCCTTGCTAAATTATCTGTCTTCCAGTGAAAGTTCCATCAAAATCGGTCCAGCTGTTTCGTAGATCAACGGGTGCAAGCGGACGGACAGACAAAAATTCTAAAAAAATGTTGTATTGCTATATGTACTCTTGTAAAAATACAAATGCATTTAGTAAAAAGCGGTTATTTTGATATTACATACAGACACTCCAATTTTATTTATTGGTATACCTGTATGGATGATATCGATTCGTCTCGAAAATGGTCCAGTAGGTGTATTTGTCTTGTGAATAACGGAAACATAACTGTTAGTCATAATGTACTAAAAAGTAGCTTCACGCCTGTTATCTCTGAAGCAGTAGGCAGAGGTGCCTAGCGCTTCAGGGTCGTGTCGCTAGAGACTAGCGACACGACCCGTGAGCTCAATAGATATACTAGAACACCCACGATTAGCCGAGGTACTAGGGCCCATGATGTGAAAAGTGGCAAGCGTATCGCCACTTCGAGCCATTCCAATCGCGGGCAATGTAATGCTTACTCATAATAATCTGAAAAACATTTGAGAAAAGTTGCCCGACCTGGGAATTGAACCCGGGTCTTAATAGGCACCAGCCGTACCGTTACACCACAGAGGCGTTACACACAGATTCATCTCGAAAATGGTCCAGTAGGTGTACTTTTTAGTAGATTACGGAAACATGACCGTTAGTCACAATATTCTAGTTATAGTGAGTCATATTATAATTTAAATTATCGGAATATAAAGTGTCTCCTAGGTAGCAATTATACAAAATTTCCAGTTATTTTATTGAGACATATTCACTTATATTTATATACTACTTCATCCGCGTTTTTACGTAGTTAATTTATTTTATACATATGTAAAATACAATTCTAAAATAAAAGTAGCTTAAGCCGTTCCTTATTACATTAGCTGTCTGCCAGTGAAAACCCGTCAAAATCGATCTAGTCGTTTCTGAGATTATCGGGTACAAACTGACAGTACTAATATCGTGTTAGATTTTATGTTTAGAGCATCTTTGCACAGTATTTCGTTGACTTTTACTCCATACCATAACGTTATCTGAAATAGATCGCTGACTTGGCGATAAGGCCGCCTTTGTGTATAATTTAATGGTTAAGGGCCCGTGGACCCACCAATTTGTCCTACTGGTGACCCACCAGTACCACTCCCACGTACCCACGTATACCACTATGTACCCGTAGTCCTACTTGTCAAACTGGTGGGTCCACGGTATACTACTATGTACCCGTAGTCCTACTGAGCTGGGGTGAATTTATCGACATACTTTCATATAATTTAAAAATGAATCAAACTAACAAACCACTTCATAGTATTAGAACATATTTAACACTTACCCAAGTGATAGGTAAATCTATTCTAATCATTTTCAGTCACTCATGTAAAGTAGTATGTGTTCATGCACTGCTTTGACAGAACATTCTTTGAACTCCGGACTTCTTGGTAGTAAATTATTTAGATAAATATCATTTGAAATTGTCATTTTTAGTTGGGTATGTTCTTGGTTTTAAGCAAAATGGATCATGATAAATTAATCTTTATTAACAGAAAAAAAGGCCGAGTATTATTACATAACGGATATCGTTATTATAAACAAAAAACATATTCAAATTATTCTGCAATATGGAATTGCAGTCAAAAGAGATCATTGAAATGTACCGGCTCGATTACAGTATCTAATGTGAGTAAATAATAAATAGGTTTTCATTTTGGTTTTAATATGGACTAAGTAGCTGTTGCTTGTAGCGGTAGTATTATTTTCAATAAATTTAGTATTTTCAATTTTATTATACATTTATTACTTCATTTTATGTTGCAGGATAATACCTTAATAAAATCAGTAAATCATATAGCCGTTTGCAAAACTAAATTGGAAAAAATGAGTTGGCTTTTGCTATGGACAATGCTAAAAGAGAAGCTGAAACCACAGACCTTCCTGTGCCAACAATATATAAAAAACACACTGCGACGTTGCGAGATAAAGGATTTGAAATTACTGAAAATATACCATCTTATAGCAGTGCTAAACATTTTTTATACCAGAACAGGAATAAAGCTTTTGAAGTTGAGAAAACAACATACAAAGGTTTAACAGTAGTCGAAATACCTGCTCAATTCCGAAAATTTCTTATAGCAGACTATAATGATAATGCCCAAAATATAAGATTATTATTACTTTCAAGTAATAAATCCATAGACTATTTGAAAACTCTTAAAGAATTTTTTATTGACGGAACATTTAAATCGGTTCCTAAACCATTTTACCAATTAATTATTATACATGGCGAAATACAAAGCACTACTGAATGTACAAATACATTGCCATTGTTATATGCTTTTTTGCCAAATAAAAAGGAGAAGACATATTTTATCTTGTTCGATCTAATCACATGCATTTTTCGTGAGTGGCAACCTACCAAAATCCATGCAGATTTTCAAATCGCAATAACAAATGCTCTCAAGAAGTTTTTTCCGAATATTAACGTAATTAGATGTTATTTCCATTTCACACAGTCATTGTGGAAAAGATCTAATAAAATTGGAATTAAATCAAAAACTAAAAAACGCATAGTAAGTTTGTGCACTTCTCTACCACTTTTACCATACGAATTAATAGTAACTGGTTGGCTTTATATAGAATCATATTGTACTAATGATACGAAGCTCAAGCAGTTCGTTGCATATTTTAAGAAAACTTATATGAAAAAGAAGTCAGTGCGAGAGTGGTGCGTTTATAACGAAAGGCACAGGACAAATAATATTTGCGAATCGTGGAATGGTGCCATTAATAAAAAAATCAATAAGAACTATGTAACTTTGGCCAAAGTACTGACAGTGATTTTTTTAACACCAAACGAAAAGTTAACGTCCAAACGCACGGAAAATTCTATTGAAAGAGATGATCTTATAATTAACACTCAATTGAAGCTTTTGAACAAAGAGATCAGTATTGGTAATTTTCTGGAAATTTTACGTTGAATTGAAAGGGTGTGACATTAAACGATACATTTAGCTATTGTAGCATTATGCAAATGGAGAGGTTAATATTTTTAATTTTTGTTTTACGGAAAAGCTTATGTTGTTTAAACAAGAAAAGTGTAGATTCTAATGTTAATTTAATTTTAATTTCAATTAAAAATATGTTTAATTTTAAATCTTTTATTTATCAAAAAAAAAAAAAACGTATGTCGATAAATCGCTGTCGATATTTTATTTGATCACCCTAACTCAAGTAGGACTACGGGTACACTATGATATAGCGTGGACCCACCAGTAGGACAAATTGGTGGGTCCACGGGCCCTCCATGAGAAAAACATATTGTGCTTGATATGACGTCTTGACACCTGTCACATGATGGGAGCTAATATCGTCGGCTAATCGCGTGTGCACATCGCACACTTAGAATTAAAGTGACCGAATTCAACAAATGAATTTGTGATAAATGAAAAATTAAAAAATATATAGTATTGAAATACATATTGATATATTTCTTTCGTGTTTCGAAAACGATTGGTTTTAACCAAATTTGTGGATTAGCCTTTTGAGTACACAATTACAATGTAAGTTTATATTTATAGTGAAATAGTGAAATCGAGTATTACATGAATTTTGAGTTAAATCACTTTAATTCTAAGCGTGCGACATGTATCTCTGCTTACTTAATAATACAAACAGTTCTGTGCAGTAATAAGCTCTGATGGATTGATGAATATTCTTTGTCATAGTCATTTATTTTCCTAGCTTAGCCTATAGCCTAAGCTTAGCCGGTAGACTTGAAGACGGAGCACCAGTAACATCTATAGTCTACCGTTGTTTTTTACCATCAATATAGTCTGAGTCTTACTTAAAGATACATAGTATGAAACAAAGTCTCTTGCTGCTGTCCGTCCATATGTATGCTTAATTCTTGAGGAAAACTCAACAGATTTTGTGGGGTTTTTTTGAAAAATAAATTCAGCAGGATGATGTCTCTACCCTTTTGATATGGATATGGACGTTAAACTATTAAAAAATGACATTATAAATTATCAAATGTTATATTAATAGAACTAAATAATAAGTATTCAATCTCAGTCGATGATCCGCGATCTAAATATGCATAGCGACATCTATCGGTTAGCAAAAAAACACGTTTTTTGTATCGGACCTACTTACTACTTACTTACTATTTACTTTCTTTTATTTTTTAGTATTTGTTATTATAAAGTAAACAGAAATATATCATCTGAGAATATTTTAACTGTCTAGATATCACGATTCATAAGACATGGCTTAGTTACAGAAAGACAGACAAACGGACAGCGGAATTTTAGTAATAGGGTTCCATTTTTACTTTTTAGTACGGTACCCTAAAACTCAAAAGAAACAGAAGTGGTAAACAACTTTATTTGATAGAGCACATGACACAATTAAAAAACAAAACTAAAAAATAAATGTCGTTAAAAAACCTAATACTTAAGATCATTATAATCAAGACATCATTATTTGTTGACAGCTTAAACAACCATGGCTATCAAACTACTGGCATTCATAACTAATCAATTCATTTTTTACCAACTCATCGACACAGAATTCAATCGAAAACATACCTTATCTAATTGAAATAGAGACGAGTAATAACGCAAAATGTGTATATATAGAGTATAGAGATTCCGTTAATATTTGAAAATAGAAAAAAATAATGACGTAACAGGTTTATTGCTTCGTTTTTCAATTAGGAAGCACCATTTGACAGACGTTCGTCATTATGAAGGTTACAACAAAAAAAGGTTTATAACATCTGTTTTCTCTATTACAATCGATATATTGTCTTCATTACCCAGACTTCGGTAAGTTTTTAACGCTTAAAAAAATCAATTAAATAAATATATTCACATCTATTTTTCTGAGTAGACAGAGATATCTATTCACCCACGATTAGCCGACGACATTAGGTCCCAAGATGTTCCATATATGATGTTATAGTTGGCAAGTTCGTCGCTATATTGGGCGTAAATCCAAGTCAGTCGTGTGTCAGTGTAACATTTTCCTCTGTATTGTGAAAAAAAGTAACTTCACGCCTATTGTCCCCGAAGGGGTAGAAAGAGGCGTGCTAGTATATCCACAACTCGTAAGTTCTGTAGACACACTAGAACACACCCACGATTAGCCAAGGAACTAGGGTCCATAATGTGATAGGTGGTAAGCCTATCGCCACTTCAAGCACATTTTAATCCCGGGCATTGTAATGCTTACTCAGAATGATCTGAAAAACATTTAAGAAAAATTGCCCAACCTCGGAATTGATCCCGGGACCTTACGTGGCTAACGGTCTTAACAGGTGACAGCCGTACCGTTACGCTACAGAGGCGATTGTTTATATTTTTGCAAAAATTGTGAGATAAGGCATTAATTGAGACTCTACACTTATTACTTATTACTTACCCTATGTTTCCTGACTTCTAAAAAAAACTAGCTGTTACCCTCGGCTTCGTCCGCGAATGACCATCATACAAACAGACTCTAGGTAATTGTAAAATGAAAACGAATCAGTTATATTTATATGTCATCAAAACATTTCCATACAAATATTCATCCCTTCCTCTAACCCCTCCTCACGTTTTTTGCAGTAAAAATAGCCTATGTTCTCAAGGTCAACTCTATCGTTGCACTAAATTTCATTAAAATTTAATTAGTTACTTTCGCATTTATAATATCAGTACCTACGGATTTGAAGGACTACCATATAATTAATGTGAGTTTTCTCCACGTGCGCGAATTCGAGTCACACTTGTCCTTTTCTATCAGTTGACAATAGATTACATCACTTTGATTCAAAACAATAAACGGTACCTGATTTAATCAAGTGGAGTAGAAAATCTAAGACCAACTTCCAACCACTTCAGAGAACTGCTGTTGACAAATTATTCTATTTGCTAAGTTTAAACGACAAATCTGTTAATTGAAGTAGTTTCGGACTTAGGGCTTTGCACAAGTTTAAGTTGGGAAGATAGTGTTAGGCAAATTGTTTATCTGTATCTCGCCTCTTGGACAAATTAGTTAGTTACAACCAGAATTTATTGGTTAAGAACAGATGTATTGAAATAGCTAGCCGTTTCGTAAAAAAAATACGCTTAGTGGTGTAACTATACCGTTCGAAGCCCGTGGCAAAAAAGTTGAACCAACAATATTAATATTTTTTTATTTTATAATATTTATACACTTCAAGGGCCTCTTTCACCCACTCTGAGTAAAGTATCAATTAACTACTCATTGATTAATACCACTTGACAGATAAAACTAACAAGTAAATTAGTTCGATTTTACGTTACTCGGACTTTGTGAAATTGCTTTTGTGCATTTACTCATGAGTGTACTGAGCGATTAGCTTACTTATAACTTTACTGAGACATGGTGAAAGAGGTCCTAAATGTTCAATAATAAGGTACGCACAAACTTTATAATTATACTTAGGTACCTACTTGATTTTCTAATAATTCACTTTAAATTAAAAGTACCTAATTTAAACCTATAGTCAGCAACTGATTGATATGGGCACATACAGTAGTCAAATTGATTTGAAAAACAAAAAAGTGATTTCATATACGCATTCCGAATAATCATATTTTTATAAACTGACCGGGGACCCTTCTGGCTGGGGGCCCGTGGCATTTAGTGGACTTGCCACCCTGTAGTTACGCCACTGTTCACGCTTATTCCGGGGAGGGTAGGTAGAGGTACATGTACACTCATGATTAGCCGACAACATGAGGTTCCATAATGTAACAAGTGGACCACTTTATCAGCTACACAACCCGGATTTCCTCATGATGTTTTCTTTAACCGTAAGAGCACTCAGAAAATGTACTTAAGCTAGAAAACGTGACGGGGTTTGAACCTGGATTAAAGAAATGGAAGTCCGAAGCCACCAAGACTCTTTCTTCTAAGGTTCCGTATCTCTAAGGATAAAAACGTTATCCTATAACTAAGACTTCGCCCTTTGTCTGTCTCTCTGGCACCAGGCAGTATCATATGAACTGCGATAGTCAGAAAATTGAAATGTCATATATTAGAAACTAGCGACTCACCCCGACTTCACACGGGTATACTATACATGTTATATGCATAAAAACCTTCCTCTTGAATCACTCTATTTATTTAAGAAAACCACATGAAAATCCATTGCATAGTTTTAAAGATTTAAGCATACATAGGGATATAGGGACAGAAAAAGCGACTTTGTTTTATACTATGTAGTGATAGAAATAAAAAAAATTTAATGATTTTCCTTCTGTTTCTATAGATAATTATACGAAGCCCTTAATGCGTTAGTTCGACTCGCACTTTTTTTTATGATATTGGAAGGCAAACAAGCAGACGGATTTTCTGATGGTAAAAAATAGGTGTCACCTATAAGCCTCTTGCGTGAGAAAGTTTACCGGCTACCCTACTCTCTAAACCGTAACACAACAACGGCGAGCACTGGCGCTATTGTGGCAGGAATAGGTAAGGCGGTGGTACTAATCCAGGCGGCACTTGGCCGGGATTATTTAAAGGTATTATAAATCCTATCTTAATTAAGAATCTGTCGAAATTAAATAGAATCTGTTCACCTCCTCCTTTTTTGAAGTCGGTTTAGCAATTATTCCTAACGACACGTACAATATGTTCATAATTACTACTTTTTAACGTCTTAAGAAATAGGGTTGTCACCCTTGCGTTAAGACGCATCCTGTTACTTTCGGGTGATCACATACCAAGACGACGCGTGTACTATATGTCACTTTATACCACTTCAATTTTAAACTCTATTCATAATAACATAAAGTTGAAAATACAAAATGTGTCCAGATCAACCCGTTGCGTAGGCACATTTATGGTAATGGTAGACTTCCGTTCGTGTGTCCAGCACGCGTAAGGTTTGTGCATTATGCATATGTTGGCACGTGGTCGACGGTTATATTCAAAATTTCTAACGTACAATGAAATCTACACTAACACTCGTATAAAAAGGAAATATTTAGATGTCTGTTTGTATTGAATAAACTTTGAAACTACTAGACCGATTTGAATGATTTGTTTCCTATTAGAAGCCGTCATTATCCCTGATAAGCAAAGGCTTTTACTGCGCGAAAATGCTTCATTCTTATGGGAAAATCGGTAATAGGATAAGTAAGAATTGTCCTTCCGTACTTATCTTTTTCACAAAACTTCTAAACGGCTAAACCGATAAAGTTGAAATTTCATCGTTTTTCGTTAGTTTACTGGATAATTTAAAAAAATATAGATGGACCCGGTAGGTGGCACTGTTATGACAGTCAACTCTTAAACAACGGTCGGGTTGCTAGTTTATTTATGGCGAAAAGGCAACAAGCGACATCACAGATGCTGTAGATAATATCTATTCTATAGCCGAGGAATTGGGTATAATGTGCACGTCTACTGGCTGCCTTACCCCTCCAGGACGGAACACGATAATACCATTATGGCGGTAGGATTAGCCGAGGCAGTGCAACTTCACCCAGGCAAGTTGTGTGTTGGACTGGTTGTCAATGACCTTGATAACCTATGCTTGCCTCTTACGAGCTGCCTGGTATGAAGGCAAATGGTCTATTCTACAATCAAACCAACACACCATTTAAACCAATATTGAACTATTTTAGTAATAACCCTGTTGCCTTAAAGATATTTTTGAACAAACAAAATTAATGGTTAGGACCAGCAAAAAATAAGTTTCTAAAGAAAATAAAGGTTTGAAAGCCCTGAGCGACGCGTGCGATGTTGTGACCGTTAAAAATAAGCCACCGTGCAATACTTCCTAGCACAGGGAGGTACTCAAACCAATATACCAATTTTTTTCAACTGACTTGTAAAATTCGCCTCTGTTATCGAGCGTAGTTGGTGTCCGACTCTGACGCACAAGATTCCGGGTTCGATTATCGAGTAGGGCACTAGTTTTTACATTCATTTTTTTCAGTTTATCTGCAAACATAATGTTGCCTGAAAATGGATTGGTGTCCGACATGGTGACAGACTTTCCACTTGTTTCATTATGGGACTAAATATCGTAGGCTAATGTGGGCAGAATGTTTTTTTTACTTCCAAAAATTCTCTTTTTGTATGTTAGTTGAAAAAGATTTGGAAAAAGGCACTTATTTTCGATTGTAGGTATGTTTATGATAAGTGCGTCACATCAGAATTTTTTTGAGAGAACTAATTTTAGTGATTTTTTTATATATAAAAAATACATTCTGCTTGAACTCATTTATTTCAAAAGTTGTAATAGCTAAGAAGTGATTTTTATTTGAAGATCAAATGTCTTTTTGTCTCAAATAAAAGTATTATTTTGCAAGTTCCCGCTAAAACCATAATATAATGCGACTTTATCATACAAATAGTGATATTTTTATAAGATGAAAGATGTTACAGTTTTATAATAATCATTTATTTCAAAAGTTTTAATAGCTAAGAAGTAATTTTTAGTTGTAGATTAAATGTCTTTTTGTCAAATAAAAGTATTATTTTGCAAGTTCCCGCTAAAACCATAATATAATGCGACTTTATCATGCAAGACGCACAATTTGCACTCAGCGTACGTTTCGCTTTGTAACAGAAGCATCTTCAGGAAAACTGGACTACATGACACATACAGACATACACTCATATTTTATTCATATGTTAATTAGTATAAAACCCATTATAGAAACGAAACCAATTGAATCTAACCATTATCTACCTGGACACAGTCTGCTGCGGTTGTCATCGTAATGCATTTTTTTGTAAACTTGTACTAATTCAAAGTATGTTCTTTATAATAATTATTATTTTTATCTTTACGACGATAAGTCGTTTCGCATTATTCTACCACCAGTAGTTTAGCTTGTAATCTTCCATTGTCATTTATTCTAGTTTAAGAAATATCCTTTAAAGGTATATACCATTAGATACAATTACAATAAAATACATATTATGCAAAAAGCTTATTGTCCTAACCTAGAGAAGGTAATAAATTATTGAATTATAAAAAATTGAATAAAATACAAAATTACCTTCGTCAGAGTGCGTCTCTGTATCTATTGTCACTTTCCATACAAACGAACAACAGCAGATCGCTAAGAAAGCTCACCCTTCAAAATAAAACATTTTCGATGCTTATTATATCTATCTACAATTTAGTCTTTATTATTTTGCTTCTAAATGCTATTTTCGTTCAACACATTTATTAGCGACTGATTAAAAATTCGAAGTCCTTACCGAATGTGACCGTCGCCTTTTCTATTTAATATTAAAGTATTGGACCGCAGTTATATTTTAATTTTAATTAAATAAAATAAAGTATTTTTTAATTGTATACAAAGTACGGTCACAGTCTTATTAATACTAATAGTAGTAATAGGTATAATGTGGTATGTTTGTCGTAAGTAATATATATATTTTTATTTTTGAACTTATTAGCTTAATTTTGATTTTGGTTTAACGTTGAAATATTTGACGCATAATTAGATTATACGTTGTACGTTGACGCGTAAATTGCAATCAATATTTAAAAAATGTATATTTGAAATATCTTATAATTATTAGGATAAAATAAGAGTTTATGTAAGATTTTATTCTTATATTTTTATTTATTTAAGTTTTATAATTACTTAATCTATCTTAGATTAAAAATAAATGTAATTATAAAACTGTAATATATTTCATCATATAAAAATATCACTATAGTTTTAAAATATTTTATTACCTTCAAAGTAGCAAAAAACTTTTAAAAGTGTCGAGCCTTCATTATTTAGATACATGTGCTAAAAAATAATTTGAAAAAAATTACGTAGTTTCAAAGCCGTTCGATAAAAATTCAATTTTAAAAATAAAACGGCCACTTGAAAGCAACATTGGTTTATCACCTTTCAAACTTAACGAAGGGGATCGAAGGGTCCCTAACGTCTTTTTGCCCTCAAGACGTTGAGTTTCTTGTTGAACGCCGAACGTACGGGCGAGCTTTAGTGACGTCCCGCCAAAATTTAAAAATCAAATTTAAACGTCAATTTGTTTATTTTTTTATTTTTATTTTTTTTGTGGATAGTGCAATAGCAATGGTATTGTGATGAAAAAGGTCTAATGTGGTGCTTTAATGTGTTATTTAGTTTTAGTTAGCGAAATTGGAATTTATATAATACTCCTGTTTTTGTTGTAAGTATACCTATTTTTGATACTTTTTCATATGTGAGATTGAATCGCTCCTAAGTTTGATTCCCAGGTAGAGCAAATTGTTTTTATGAGTTTTTTCAATAAATTTGAAAAACATAACTTTGAGAGTAGATTTTTTTTCGTGTCCGATATGGCGATAGACCACCTGTCACGTCGTAGGACCTCATATCATCTTGGGTATGGTCATAAAGTACCTTCACGCCTATTATCCCCGAAGGGGTTGGCAAAGATGTGCTAATATATCCACGACTCTACTATACTAGCACATCTCTGCCAACCCCTTCAGGGATATAGTCATCATCAACTTGGCGATTTATCCCGGTTGCTCCCCACGCCTGAGCGAGGGAATCCAGGGTCCACTTTCCTATATTTCGCCCTCCACTTCGCACGGTCTAACGCATCCCTAACAGTGAGTCCATTGACACACATGTCTTGTCCCACGACATCCAGCCAGCGTTTCTTGGGTCGGCCTCTTTTACCAACGCCAATTGGTTTAATGGCATTTAGACATTTGTTTCCTACGTAACCAGTCAGTTTACGTAAAACATGGCCGTACCATCTTAGGCGGCTGCCACGTATGTGAGCGTTTCCTTCAGGGATATAGGCGTGTTGATATTATTTAATTATTGTAAATAATCACTACTAATACAATTATTCAAAACAGGTGGTAGTGGTGGTGGTGGGGGAGGTGGTAGTGGTAGCGGTGATATCCTACCACCCGAAATAAATAACCCGAATCGGTACCTACCTTTCCCAATCGCTATATTCTTAGTTCTCACCACTGTCGTGTTCTGAACTTCTAATATATTCCAAGGCAAGATGTTTAAAACCATATAATCTTAGGGTGGCAACGCAAAACTTACCTCTTTGATAAAACAATATATACGCTTATTTATTATGCATTACAAAAATAAGATGTTCAAGCACAGAGATTGAATTTTCTTAAGAAGTCATAATCACTGAAGACAAAAATCACGCATATCATTACCAACCATACGTGAGGCTCGAGTTCGATTCCCAACGGGGACAGGCATTCCTGTGATGAACATAAACTGTTTCCGGGTTTAGTTGTTTATTAAATTTATTCTGGTATCTATTCGAGTATTTCTATGTATTATCGTTGTATAACACCCATAAAATAAAATCTATATTTTCTATGGAATATGACGGTCTTTTTTCGTCAGATATATCACAGACATCAGGTGTTTACTTATCGATGCAATTATTGGAGACTTTATTTTTTTAGCAGTAAGGGCTAAACATGCATGACCATATTCATTATACATAGTCTTGAGAAAAATTCACCAGAGGCGAGTTTGGTCGTTATTTTTTTATATTTATTTATTATTTTTTATTATTATTTGGATTTGTATGATAATAAAACGGACAGTTACGCTAAATAAAATATTTTTAAATTACTAAACAAATGTTTTTAAACTTCACGTACTTTATCAATATACATACATATATGCATATCTTTACGCCAGATTCCTTGCGTGTTAGGCAGAGAGTATTGAGTGTCAATACGATATACTGGCCTAGCTTCCTACATTCTTTACTCTCTTCACACAAACACAAAACACCATACAAACATCGGGTTTGTTGTCACTTCGTAGTAAAAAAGTCAATTAATAAAATACAACATTAAAAGTCCATTATCCGGGGAAGTGCCCTTGACACTGTACTCCATATTACCCAGAGCATTAACCCTGGACACGAATCAATAACTCATTACTCTTTTATTTCGTTTAACGTTTAAAAATATCGCGTTTTTTCGCGTTCCGTCGACCGCTCCAATTATTGGGTGAAGGTTGTACCCGGGCCAATTATGACGTCACGCGGCTCGTGACGTAGTAGCCCCGTATTACGTGTGTTAATGTGTTTTTATTTATGTTTCTGCGATTCCAATGAGAGTTTTTTTCGCCAATGAACAGTTCCCGAACTGTATTACGAGAGTACGAAAGTGACAGCGCTACGTACCAACGTGGATGAGTATGAAATGCTCAGCTTTTAGGTTACGGAGAAATACTTTTGAATGTATTTTTTTACTAACACAACTATTGCTCGCGGCTTCGCCCACGTTTAACTAACATACAAATCAAATATAATTACGAAGTGAGTGAATAAATTACACGATTTCGTGTGGGATATGACCACGCTCCGCGTTCACCGCGAGCCGCGTGCCGTGTTCAAACATTTGGAGTACGTATTCTCTGTAATATTAATATAAAAATATCTTGTAAGGCAAAATATCGCCTTTGAAACCCAAAGGAATGAGACGACGCAAAAAGAGACGAGTTAAAGGCCAGACCACCTAAGGATTTATATATTATATAATTTATCATTGTAGTGGAAACACTCTCGCTTGTCCAAGGTGCTCTAAAACCTTTAAGGCAGTAATTGGCTACTATAGCCATATACAAGTCCGTGAACTTGAGGAAAAGCGAAATGCTGGATGTTGTGTCCTGCAGCCACTGTAGCCAAAATCGGCAGGGATAATGGTAGTACCTTCACACCTATTATTGTTGAAGAGTTAGGCAGAGGTGTGCTAGTATATCCACGACTCGTAAGTCCAGTAGATATACTAGAACACCCACGACTAGCCAAAGTACTAGGGCCCTGATGTGATAGGTGGCAAGCCTATCGACATTTCGGACACATTCCAATCCCGGCCTATGTAACGCTTACTCAGAAAAATCAGATATTTGCCCGACCTGGGAATTAAACCCGGGACCCTACGTGGCTAACAGTCTTAACAGGCGACAGCCTCACCGTTACGTCACAGAGGCGATTGTTTATATTCTTACAAAAATTATAAGATAAGTATTATTTGAGACTCTACGTTTATCTCTTACTCTATGTTTCCTCACTTATAAAAAAAACTAGCTGTTGCCCGTGGCTTCACCCGCGTGTAATTATCATAAAATAAGCTCTAGGCAATTGTAAAATGAAAAATAATCGGTTATATTTATGTCATCAAAAGATTTCCATACAAATATTCATCCCCTCCTCTAACCCCTCCCCCCGCTTTTTGCAGTAATAAGTGGCCTATGACATACCAAAGAGGCGTAGTACCTATAGGTAAAACATATGTTTGAGTAAATGGGATATTTAAATACTAGAGCACAATAGGTCTAACATCTCGATATGACAAGATCCTTTTGAAATGCTATTTCTTAACAAAGCATATGAGTTTTTTCAGTTATCTGAAAACATAACGTTGATATTCAATTTGTGTCCGATATGGCGACAGCCCTGCCACCTGAATATGGGACTTAATATGGACTTAATATGGACTTAACGTGGGTGCAAGTATATACCTATGCCTACCTTTTTTTACATATGGGCGAAACAATGTCATTATGGCGGCAGGAATAGGTAAGCTTTGCTACACTGCATTCTACCACAGTGGTCATGTTAATAGTGACCCTTTTAAGCTATGCTCGCCTCTTACGTAGCCTCCGTAGTCCGGAGGATAGGGTAGCTGGTAAACTTGCACAAAAGGTCTAACAGCCCGACCATAGGGCACCGGCTCACACCTACAACGTCTATGGTGTCTAGGCCACGGTTGTCCCTTACCCACTATACTATGGCCTGTAGATGCCACAAATGTTCTGAAAAAAATCTGAAGTGATCTTGAAGTCGACAATTCAATATAGGTAACGACATATCGCATCGTGATCGTAAATGATAAAATCATTTTAAAATATTAATATTACGAAATATTGTATTATGATCATTAGCTTCAAATACTTTTGACCGTATTGATGCAGATTTATTGTGTAAAAGAGATAATTTATTTCCCCACCTGATATCTTATAAGGCGTCCACTACCATCAATACCACTGGTAGTATATTGACCACTGCTGTATGATGATTACCTAATGCCGTAATAATATTTTCCATGGTCTGATCTAAATGGTAGATTTTCATATCAGACTCAACACTCTGAGATATCGACTCACCTATAACATCTATGGTGTCTATTATAAAAAATAAAACTTAAAATTTTTCCCCACTGCATCAATTGTGTACATCCATGATAAGCAAAATCCATCTAAAATTACTAAATGTTGTGTCATAATCGTTAATCCTAAAATTATGCAAATCTAACGTTAAAAAATGTCGTGTCGTTGTCGTCAAGTGTAAACAACTTATTCAAATATCTAAATTCAAATTCCCAGATTGGAATTAACACAGATCCTTGTGTTTGGCGAGAAGCGGCCAACCGCAAGAAACCATCTAATTGTCCAGAGATTTACGGCGCAGGAAATGTGTTTGCTAAATTGAAAGTTCACTATAAATTAGCTGAGACAGACCGGGGACATCGTTAATGTGTGTTGTGGTCAATGATTTATTCTAGATCTTGTCTAGGTGTTACTAAAGCACCAAAAAGGCCGGTTCTCGTGATTCTTAGAGTTTTGAGAATGAGTTTATCTTGAATTTGTGTTGTGGTCAATGATTTATTCTAGATCTTGTAGTCTAGGCTCTACTGAAGTACCAAAAAGGTCGGTTCTCGTGATTCTTAGAGTTTTAAGAACGAGTTTTTCTTGAATGTGTGCTGTGATTAATATTTTATTCTAGATCTTGTATGTCAAGACGTCATTGAAGTACCGAGAAGGTAGTTACTTATAATTTTTTAAGACAATCTTCAAGATTTATAGTTTCTTATTACTTACTATAAATATCGCCTCTGTGGTGTACGGTACAGGTGTCGCCTGTTAAGACCGTTTGCCACGTATGGTCCCGGGATCAATTCCCAGGTCGGGCAACTTTTCTTAAATGTTTTTCAGATTTTTCTGAGTAAACATTACATTGCCCGGGATCGGAATGTACCCGAAGTGGCAATAAACTTGTCACCTATCACATCAGGGCCCTAGTACCTTGGCTAATCGTGGGTGTGTTCTAGGATATCTACTGGACTTACGAGTCGTGGATATACTAGCAAACCTCTGCCTACTTCTTCGGGATAATAGTCGTGAAAGTACTTTTTTTTACAATAAAATTTTATTTTGTTTACTTTTAACTTTAAAAAACCCGTCAAGTGTGAGTCGGACTCGCACAAGGAGGGATCCGTGCCAATATTTATAAAAACGGCAAAAACACATTTTTTGGATGGGAGTACCCTTTATATACAAATTTTGTTCTGCTTTTAGTATTTGTTGTTATATATTTCAACTGTCTAGCTATCATTGTTCCAGAGATACAGCCTGGTGATAGACATACAGATAGACGGACAGTGGAGTCTTATTAATAGGGTTTATTTTTTTTATACTTTGGGTATGGAACTCAAATGAAGGTATTCTCATACATAATGTCATTAACATAGTCACAGTATACATAATTATACCATCGCAAAAAATACCCGAACAAAAAACCTTAACTTTAAATTGATTCATTGGGTGACTTTGACCTTTTGCCTAAGACCTTAGTGACCCCAGGGTGAAGTGTGTCCATTTACTGCTATTATCAATATGAAAGAATCGTTAACATAAGAATATATAGCTCGAAACCACTTTGTCGAAATAGCTTCGGGCGTTGCCAGGATGGCGTTTGTCTGGGAACAAAGAAATAAAACATTCCATTTTCCACGGCAGGGTTATTGCTAGGGTTGTCAAAACTTTTCCTTTTTATTTCCCCGTGTTGGTCCGGGTTCCGTTGTAGAATAAGCCAACTGCCTTCCACCCAGGCAGCTCGTAAGAGGCGAG
>DVZL01000352.1:0-24302 GCA_018236625.1 Lasaia peninsularis
GCTTAGACTACTTTTATTTTAGAATTTTATTTTAGAAATGTATAAAATAAAATAATTAAATAAAAACGCTTTCAAAGTCGCGAGAACAGCTAGTAAAATATAACGTTACTTCTACTATATTTTTTTTATTTCCCATATTATTTATTCTGAAAAATTTGAAATAAAATGTATATCAAATGTTTACCAAGTGGCCAGAATCGCCAGTGTAATAGATTTCCTTTTAATGCAACCTATACACTATCAACAAGCACATATTAATGTAAATTATTCACAAAAACCGATAAGTTCAATAATAATTAAAACTTCCTTGTGATAGAATAGACGAATAAGTTTTTTGCAGAAAAAAAGGTATAGATGTCGTAGCAAATACGTGCTACGACATCGCTACGAAATTAAATGAGAATATATTTCGCATTTATTTTTCTAGTAAATCTCTCCTCCCTTTAGATTTCTTTCTAAAAACGAAAAAAATAAAGGCCCGAATAGTAAAAAACCCTGTTAACAAGACTCCGCTTTCCATTCGTCAGTCTGTCTGTTACCAGGCTGTATCTAGAATATGGCTAGAAAGTTCCAATTGTTTAAGATAATGTATTTCTGTTGCCGCTACAGCAACAAATACTAAAAAAAGAAATAAATAAATATGTAAAAGTTTTTTTTTGCCATTTTCATAGATAGAATGGTATGGAACTCGACCATTGTGAGTCCGCCTCGCATTTGGCCGGTTTTTCACCTTGAATCAATACAACTGGTGAATGATACCACAAAAAATATACACTATAACAAATTCCACTCGCTACTGTCGTATTTCGGTTTTGGTAGACAGATCAGTGGAGTAGCTAAACTAATTCACGTAAAAGAATTAAGATAATCTTTAAGGTGACAGCACACCATTACCATCTTTGGTGTCACTGGCGACGCACATATTTTTTTATATGTCTTTGAACATATTGTATAAACGAACCTAGTCGATGGTGACTAAATTTAACAGGCGGGCAGCATATCACCGGGAGAAAGGTGCAGGCTTCTTTTTATTCTAATGTCGAGTTCTCGCGGGAGATCTAAAGAACTTTAATACAAGACAAAGTCGTGTATAGACGATATATTCTCTACCTTCGGCAGCGTTTATTGTTAATTAGGGAACAATATAAAAGAAAGATATACAGGGAATATATAAAAGAAAGACGGGTTTATTACAACACTTATAACACGAGATCTGCCGGACTAATTTTCATAGTTTTTGATTCGTTGGTTTTGTCTCCGCCCCGAATAGCAGAATAAATACATCTTAAAAACAATGAAAACTCGATCGAAAGCTTTTCAATAAATGTTTATTACATGTCAAACATTTGTTATTCATCCTGTCAAATACTGTAAGTAATGATTGACATTTATGCATGCGTTCAGAAATTTATTTTGTGTAAACTATTCATTGTCAGTATTTAAAAAGGTTGAAAGTGCATTAAGTAGATATATAGAAGTTCTTCAAATATTTATGCGTCCAGAAACCTATTTCGTGTAAATTAAAATTTCTGTTACCGAAAACAATTTCTAATACTTATTCTATAGGTTACCGAAAAAAAAATTGTATTTTTTTTAATTTTATTCTCTTCCTGTATGTTTTATTCATCATAATAAAACAATTTTATGTGTCTATCTACATTTATATTTATTTTATATTTACATGGGACAACGAACAAGCAATCGGCTCTCCTGGTAAGGGACAACCGCGGCCTGTGGATAATATAGATGTTATCTTAGGCCTGCCGGCATGTGTACCGGCTACCCCACCCTCCGAACTGGAACACGACAATGTCGTTACGGCGACAGGAATAGGTAGGATGGTGGCAGAGGTACATATAAACTCGCGGTTAGCCGACGATATTAGGTCCCACCATGTGACAGGTGGCAAGTCCGTCGCCATATCGGCAACTAATTCCGAGTTTCCTCACGAAGTTTTCCTTCACCGTAACAGCTCTTAGAAGATGTACTTAAGTTAGAACAACTCATTAGTACATGGCGAACCGGGATTACTGAAATGGAAGTCCTGAGGTGCGTTCCATTACGCCACCTAGACTGTTAAAATTAAACTAATTTAAACCATTCTAAATTAAACATATGTGTTAAGCTTATTAGGTGTGATGCTATTTTTATCAACTAAAAAATAACTAGACCTATGTGTCAGTTAAATACTAATGGTGAGAGAGTCTTCGATTTCTCTTGGTTCTAGCCTTGTTCCAATTCTGCGTCAGATAAAATCAGGGTCGACTACCTAGTCTAGGGGATTTGACAAGGACGCTAGTTTTTACACAGAGCGACTGCCGTCAGACCTCTATCATCTAGAGTTTGCTCTCGAAGTTTTCCTTCGCCGTAAGAGTGCTCAGAAAATGCACTTTAGTCAGTCAAACCTGTAACCGAGTAGAAATCCTAAGAGATAACAACTAGACCACTGAGTCTCTATTTTTATTATCAAATCACTAAACATAAATTTCGGTTAAATACTAATGGTGCGACAGTCTTCGTCGCCGTCAACGTAATGGAAGGATAATGTATTTTGCGCTTACGTACATACATTTTATGTATAATCTAGATATCGCCCCACCTCGGGCGAACTTGCGATTAGTCCGCCCAAATGGATGCTAAATTTATCTCTCCTCGAACCTCACATTGTCTGAACTACTAAGCCATTTCATGTGATTTATATTTGTTATTCTTTGTTATAGCAACACTGATAAACAAATATTTTATGTGGCTCAATGATGCTTGATCTCGCACTTAGGAGTTCTGTATCACCAAACTTTCTGTATCACAAATTTAATTTTATTAAAAAAAAAATATCATTGCCCCAATCCCTGAAAGAGTAGACATATGCTCCCTTGATTAGCCGACGATAATAAGTCCCGTGATTTAAAAGGTGGAAAGTCCGTCGCCATGTTGGACATAAACGTAATATCAGGCAACGATATGTTTTTCAGATAAACTGAAAAAACTTATAAGAGTAAGTTTCCCTGTCCGGGAATTGAACCGGGGCCCCGTGCGTCGAAGTCGGGCATGAATTTCACACGAACACAAAGGCCTTACTATTTGGATTACTGTTTAAATATAAATAACAGACTATTCCTTAACTCTATATGACTGCATTTTTAGAAATCTCCACAAATTATTATTTACAACTAAAACGCGTTAACTAAATGTGTTGGCATCACCTCAAGCATCCTCCTGCAGGTGTACGGTGAGAAAACATTTCAAGCTCTTTTGTGTCTAGTAAAATGTTATTCAGCTTATGAATTAAAATAGTTAAATAACAATGACAAAATAAAAACCGACCAAATACAAGTCGCATTCGTACACATAAGGTTCCGTACCATTATATTCAACTGTCTAACTATTACAGTTCACGGGATACAACCTGGTGACAGATAGACAGGCAAACGGCGGGGTCTTAGTAATAGGTTTCCATTTTTACCATTTGGATACGCCAGCCTGAAAAATAAGATTTCATAAATTGTAACTGCTGAAGATTTAAATGTAAGTCCTGAAAGTAAATTCTAGGACGTATTTATATTACAAAAGCAATAATGGTAAAGTTGGTACCATTTTCGTGAGAGTTCGTGTTAAGATTCATCCAATATGAATAAAGTTGGTCCCTCCGCGGTTGGACCTGATCCGGGGGTCGGACGCCGAGAGTTGATTGATTGCGGTGCCGCTCCCACCTACACATTGTTAATTACAACTAGTTTTCAAGATAAATTCTATAAATTCATATTACCCAACATTTCTTAATGTGAAAAACTTTAGCTGTAGCTTTTCGGAGATAAGCTGACCTTTTGTATGTTTCTAATATTTCATTTTTCTCGTAATATCACACGTGTACAATAATAGTAGGGGAGCCCAAGAGGGGATTTGGGGAGTAATTCGGGCGCGTCAGTTTATGGTATGGTACCTTGTATCGTCGTTAAATGGAGGTGTCATTGCGTATAAAATCTCTTTATAGAGACGTAAATGTAGGGTGGTCTGTGTAATTTTTTTGACTTGAAAATATACTCGAAGACGTCAAATTATACGTTTTATGTTGATTACTTAGTGTTTTAATAAAATATAGCGTTTTATATGAGCAGACTGTATTGTATTTAGTTTGTTTCACACACTGGTTATTTAAGATTTTCCTTCAGTGGCTTCAGAATGCTAAAAGGGAAAAAAAGACAGCAGTCAAGCGCTTCGGTGCCGCTTTATGGATGTGTTCAGTAATTGTCTTTATATTTAATTTTAATATTAATCAATAGGTTTATTACATGACACGAACTATATGACGAAATGGAGTGGGAAGATCAGAAATTTTCATAAAACGAGTCATCTATGTTCAACAGCCATTATAGAAAACTGGTTAATAGACATTTTTCCGTCATCAGGGACTCATTAGCCATATACGCTATCAATATCTGAAGCGCTTACGTAGGATTAAGTGTATGTAATTTTTTAAATGTTTTAGACGGTCTCCTGCCGCTATAAATGCAAATGTCAAATGACGTTTTTTTTACTATCTAATCAAGAAAACCCAATAAGTCCCCTTGACGTTCGAGTGACTACATATTTAGCTTGCTGGGCTCCCCTACCATAAAGTATAATAAATATTTTTAACAGTTTTTCCTAAATGTTGGCGTGATTACAACACAAATAATTTAGTCATTGCCTCTGTGATCGAACGTAGTCGGTCCCGGATTCGATTCCCGGGCAGGGACAACTAGTTCTAAGTTTTTAGTTTACCTGAAAAACATAACATTTCCTGATATTGGACTTGAATCCGATATGGCGACGGACTGGTCACCTGTCACATCATGGGACCAACAATAGTCGGGTAAATGTGAGTGCATAAGTATATACTTACATACGTGACGTGTCAGACAGACGTACAGACAGAAAGACGAACAAAAATTCTAAAAAATATTATTTTGATATAAGTACTTTGTAAACATACATATGCATTTAGTAAAAAGCTGTAATTTTAATGCTACACACACAGACACTTCAAATTTATGATAATTATTTCTTCGACGATTTTATCAATGTATAGAATATTAATATGCTCGCCGAATGATGCAAAAAATAAAATATCTATTTTAATATAAAAGCATGAGATCTTTGCACAAAATATATGAACGTGCAGACCCATACGTCTCCGGCGTGAGGCCATTTATCTTGCATGAGTACGTGGCCTAATGGCTACAGCTTAATATTCAGTTTTTTCATCTAATTGTGTCGCTGTTGCACCCGGTTCTGCTTGGAGATTAATGGAGTCTATTTCACCCTTACACTGAGAGGATAGTGTAGCAGGGTAATAATAAGCAACGGTTTTCTCTTAATCAGAACAAATCATTAATGTTTTGCTAGATACTTGGTACTTTCACCTGTTGCTTTTCATACTTAAAGATTAGAAGAATCTTCGCAAGTAATGTTGCTTTTATGCTGGATTTCCTATGCAAAAAACCTAAATTAAAACACAAAGGTAACATAAATATTCCTATCATATTAAACCAAATATGACATGGTTTTTTGTGTATTTTTTAATTCTAGGCATACGTCTGTTTCGTAATAATATACATATGGCAAAAAAAAGAGTGACACCGTCTATAAAATATTTTAAATGAACCTATTTTACGATAAAGAAAAATAAACGAACAAGTGACACTTCTAAATAGTAAAGTTGGAATAGCAAAATGTTAAATTAAAATCAAATTTCACAAATACGCTGACGGTGTACCATCCTCTAAAAAATTGCGTCAAAGGGTCGCTCCACATCATTGTGTCGTTAGTATAGATGCCATCAGTCATGCGTACGTAAAATCTATTTTGGATCGCGCCTCTCGTGTACTCAATTTCGTGAACCATTAATCCATCGTTATGTTAATGTATCTCTGTTTTCTGAAGCGGTGCCATTCGTTGGATATGAATATTTTTGTGAACCTACGTGAAGTAGGTACCTACCAGTAGTAATTCATAAGTTATATAAAAATAATTATAATACATACAGAAAATATATCATCACGTCTATATCCCGCAGGAAAAAGGCAGAGCATCCACAACTAACAGACGATCGAACCCGAACCTCCTGTATCAAAGTTCGACACCGACTACGCTATTACACAGATGCGCTCTACAATTACAATATACTCGTATATAGTGCTAATCACTGTTTATAATCCACTAACGGCTCAATCGACTTGGCTAAAATAAAATCTAAATCTAAAATAAAAGTAAACTAAGCACTTCTTTTTACATTAGCTGTCAGCCAGTGAATATCCCACCAAAATCGGTCCAGCCGTTTCAGAGACTAGCGGACACAAACAGAAAGACAAAAATTCTCAAAAACATCACTTTAGTATATTATATACATACATAAAATGCATTTAATAAAAAGTGGTTATTTTAATATTCATACAGATACTCCGATTTTAATTATTTGTATAGATGGACACAGTACTTGGCCGGTTTTTATTTATAGTTTTAATGCGCTTAAATTATTCCAATAAAAAGAGTTTACCCACTAAAACATTATTTCATTAGAGGTCCTGATACGTTTAAGATAAGACTTTTGTAGAGTACGCAAAAAGTGAAATTTAATTATATTCAGAATCGTGCGAATCCATCCACAAAATACGTTATATTTACGCCCCGAGGGAGGCTGGCAATCAGTGCGAACACTAGCGGCGCGTTCCAAACCCATTAAGGATAAATTAAAGAAAATCACAATCCGCATAAACGAATTTAAGAGCAATATCACCTGTCTTACGCAGTTTGTGCATTCATTAATTAATTATTAATTGTATTCAGTAAATTTATAATCTTACCTACGACAACGTGGTCCACAAATGAATAATGCACAACAGTAATAAATCGAAGTGCCTATTAATACTGTACGAATAATTTAGCATCGGTAAACCGTGTGAATTCGTTTTTAGGGGTTCCGTACCGAGGGGGCATTCGCTATCCGTCTGTCTGTCTGTTACCAGGCCGTATCTTATAAACCGTAACAGCTAGACAGTTGAAATTTTCATAGATACATTACTGTTTCCGATATAACTACAAAATATACCAAAGACAGATATATATATATAGTGTTTCCATACAACTAATATTTTTTCCGTTTTTGTAGATGATGGATATGGTATGGGTTTATTCATTTTTAATGTAAAACAATCACGTCTAACTTAGAGCGAACCTGTGTGTCTAGAAACATCCCTACACAAGTTACACAAGTTTCGATCGATATTTATTTCAAAATGTTTATAAATTACCTTCAGTGGTGCACTGTTCTTTGTAAACTTAATATATATCTCTAGCTAACGAGTTTCGTCTTCGATAAAAGATAGCTATCTCCTTACTGGATGTCGTTCCACTGGGAGTTTGGAAGACAAAGTAAAATGCAAATTTTCATGTATTTCCAATTAGCGCCAGCCTCCCGACGTCGTCATACACAAACTTAAGATACTAACGTTGTTTCTTGTCGAGGTTGGTGACATTTTTATCATATAAGTCGAAATAAATTAATATAAATGCGTCTAAAATTTGAACTTCGAGTCAGCTTTAGTTTAGGTATAATTAAAGTACTAAGATCGAGATTTTGTTTACGTAAATCTAAATTTTGACTTAATTTGTAGATGCAAAAGTAAGTCGGTATGTCTGTTATGCTTTCAAGCCTAAACAACTGGAACTATTTTAATGAAGAAAGAAAAAGAGATACCATTGCCATTTGGGAAGAACGCAGAACCTTTTTTACTAAGAAAGGAAGTTGCAGAGGTTAAAATAGGGATAATAATATATAAGTTCGTTATTGACAAACCATCATAACTATGTTGAACTTTGTATTTATTCTATTACGTAGGTATAAATAAATGAGATTAGTCTTCAGTATGGCCATATTAATTAAACTGATGCGGTTTATACTTAAAATCCTACAATACCTTAATTATCACTTTTCATTAACTATTTATTATTCTGTCTCCTATAACACAAATCATAGAAACCATCAAATGACGTCAGCCCAGAGGTAAACATATTCGACCCAATAAATAAATTGTTCTTCCTTAAAACGAGCGAAATTTGATTTTATGAGATTATTTGATTTGATGAGATATTGTGTGGGTTTCCTAATTCTATAAAATATTACGCCAAAATAATACATACTGAGTAAAGCTCGTAGTTTCGCATACAAAAATAGGTCATGGAAATCTCTCCGGGAGGTAGCGTGACATGGCTTTGGAGAATACATTTTCGTAAGGAAACGAAGACTTTCCTCGGTAATGTTTGTGAAAACGGATGGCGGCACAAAATGTTGAGTTCACGTTGCATTACTGTGCTAAAGTTGCAGTTTGTGTAAGCTAATACTGTGAAAATCTAACAATATATTCAAAATAATTTAGAGGTATTTATACACATACAAAATTTGAAGTATATACATATTATATGTTTTCAATATTTGTTTGAATTACTAATAAAGTTATAATTTATAGGAAATCTATCCTGCTAATATTAAAAATGCGAAAGTTTGTAAGTATGGATAGATGAATGTATGAATGGATGTATGTATCCAATTGACTAGTGTTTTTTTTTAAAGTAATTGCTTGATATATCCAATTTTAGTAGGTTATATGCATTTTTGACATTCCCAAACCAAAAATATGTTTACATTTATAAGTGAAGTATGGATTTATACTATGTATGCTTGGTTATTTCAATAATGAAGCAATTGTAATAATAACGATCAGTTCTCAGAGTGACTGAAGGTGTAACAATTCCTTTGTCAGTCTATAAAAAGTGTTTTAGCCCCAGAGCAACGAATTATTAGTTGTTTGTTTACTGGATAAGCGTTTTGGAACATATTAATTTATAAACATTGGAGGGATTCTATTATTGCACTAGCTGTGTCCGCGACTTCGTCTGCATTTTTATTTAATTATTTATATACCTCAAGCGGCGCCACGTCGCGTTCAACTGACGCGTTTCCAGTCTAAGCTGAACCTTAGCTGAACTAAGTGATATGATACCAGAGCTCTTTTTAAATTGGTACATATTACGTGATTGACGTAAATTAATATAACTTCTTTATTTGTTGGCCAATTTAAGCGAAATAAATACTAAGTGTCAAGGGAAGACCATGACAATATATTTCTGTAAACTGTATCTAAATCGGTTTAGCCATTTCTGAGATTAGCGTGCACAAATATACAAAGTAAAAAAAATTGTTTTGGTTTCTTGGTTGAACAGACAGTGATTATTTACAGTTTTATTATATGTATACATTGTTGAAAAGCGAAGGTAATCAAATCAACTTAAATCAAACATAAAATTATAAAATCAAAATATATTTTTAAGGTGCCGCGACTCTGTTCACGTCGAGTGGAAAGTGGCAATTGTATATGTAAGTGGTACTTGCTATGACTCTATCGTGCAAAATAGAGGTATGCACTTCCTGGGCATGAAAATAATATCAGATCAAAGTATTCTTATTTTACTTCATTAGGGTGGCTCAATTTATATTTATAGAGCGTCTACGATAAATCCAGTGCTAGTTTTACATGATACATCCCGGGTTTCAAGTTATAATAGTTATTTCAACCGTTTATAGTGAGATTTGCTATGCCCGTAATTCTTGAACATTAGAGTAATTTCTTAGAGCTTAGAATAATTTCAAGTGCGTTTATGAATTATATATAATTATATAAATGGGATAAAAAGTGATGTATAATCTACCTGGAAACATAGCTTGCCAACTTTGAAACGTTAGTCAAACTTTATCCAGTCTAGTATGACGTATACGTTCAAAGATCCCCGTACATTCAGTGTTTCAACTTAAGCTAGTAGTTTAACCATTTATAGTGTGAGTTGGCTGTAATTTCAGAACTACAAAACTCACAACGTGAAAAATCTTACGTCAATATTTTTAAACTATGTTCTATTCAAAAAAAAAATTAAATCAGAATGTGCTTTCCTGATTTAGATTTTAGGTAAATTCCCCCACACCCTCCCCCACGTAGCCTCTTAAAATAAACGGGATGAAAAGTAACTTATAGCCTACCCCCTAACATAGGCTATCCGGTAACCAAATTTTGTCACGATTGGTTCAGTAGTTTTAGCGATAGGTTCAGTAGTTAAGATACAGACAGACAAAAATCCTACAAAAATTAAAAATTACTCTGTTGCCTGTTGCCTAAGCCTTATTTTGGAATACTTCAATTTACAGAATTCACTCTTTTACAGTTGTATTATATGTTAATATAGATAGAAAATATTTGAGAAAAAACTTAAATGTTTCTTCAATGTCATTGAAATACCTAAATTTTGTATTTTTTAGATAAAATCTACAACCGTATAAATAACCAAGGATAATGTTGTAGCATTTTTTGACTAACTTTCAATAAAAGAACAAATTTTCAATTCGACTGTTTGCTAGGTTAACAATATTAATTGATTGTGTTTAAAAGGAAAGCGTCACGGTAATATACTCTTATATTATTTTTGGTCATTAATATTAAGATCAAAATTATTTCTACAGTTTTAATATTCTTTAATTTAGTTCTCCAATGACAGTAAAAACAAACGAAAATATATGAAATTGAAAAATTAAATACTCACTGAAAACCCGTAATGAGCTCTTGGACTAACAGCCATGTCTACGTCTACGCCTTTCCCAGGGTAGACATCTAACGTTTATAAATAATACATTTAGATCCTCTCAAGTTCCTCCAGACGTTGCATCAAAGCACCTTGACAGTTTTGAAAATTTTAATGTCCCTATAAAGCTTCTTGTGTTTTAAAACAGTAATAATAAAGTAGTCTTCGACGGTATCGCGTGCACTTAGTGTTGAGAGGTAAATAAGTTTGGGGGAAATTTAATTTTTTTTTCTATGTGTTTGTGCTGAGTCTTTCTTTTCGTCCTACCTTTACAACGTTTCTACATCAGACGATATCAAGTTCGCTAGTCGTACCTATTGAACTAAGGGCGCTAGGTTTTACACAGAGCGACTGCCAGCTGACCTCTGCAACCAAAATCCGAATCTAGATCGAAACGAATTCTTAAATACTTATCCAGTTTTTTTCGTGATGTGAGGAAAACCCCATCGGTTCATGGTGGGGTTCTAACCCTAATTCCTGTAATGTAAGTCTAAAGCGCTCAGCAATAGACTACTGTGATCTGTGGTTATTAACATTAAATGCAAAGATAATATTAGATTAAAAATCCAACCTGTTTTCGAGGTTTAGCTCTTTGCAAAAAAGTCTATGTAAAAATAAATCCGTTCGCAAGTAACTTCTGCCAGAATATTAAATCTTTTCACGATAATCGATTGAAACTTTTTCAAACTAGCTTTATACGCCATGTGGAGTTCATAGAAATGTTACTTTCTCGTATTCTATTTGGTGAATTTTTACATTGGTTATCGGTAACCAATGTAAAAGTTAACATTAAATTGATCCGCCACCTCGAAAATCCTAATGACGTAAACAACTATCTATACGATGACAAAAATGGCGTGGAAAGCAAGAGGTTTCTATGATCGCAACAAAGTAAATAAAGTCGAGTAAAAGTCTTGTTAAGGAATAAGAAACTTCGTTGTAATAAAGATTTAAAAACCAGTTTTTTATTATTTATGTATTTATCGAATACATTTGTCTCCCTTTCTTCCGTCTTTAATAGGTTAGATTAATTAGAAAAAAAATGTTAGAAAATAGAAATGAATCATGAGTTAGAAATAAAACCTGTCAAGTGCGAGTCAGACTTGGCACTAAGAGTTCCGTATCATTCTATAAAAACGGCAAAAAAAACTTTTTTGCATGGGAGCACCCTTTATATATTTATTTTATTATGTTTTTAGTATTTGTTTTTGTAGCTGCAACTGAAGTACATCGTTTGTGAAAATTTCAACTGTCTAGCTATCACGGTTCATGAGACACAGCTTGGACAGACAAACGAACAGCGGAGTCTTAGTAATAAGGTACCGCCTTTACCCTTTGGGAACGGAACAATAAATATACAGAACTTTATAATATACATTGCTAGTCCATCAAGTGCCAAAGATAAAACTGCAAGCTGTATTCACAAGATTATCCCAAATTTATAAATATTTTCCAAATTGTGCCGTTCTATTATTTCAAGTATTTCGTCGGTCAGTCCAATATAACCCTGACGCGCATGTCGTACATACGCAAATACGCCGGACAAAACACTTAACCTGATTGACCCTCGGGTGGTATTTTTATTGCTCCAGTCCTCTGTGTTTCGGTTTCCCAACGTGCGTCCAGACCTCTTTGGAATGCTACGTTTTGAATTTAATTACATTTGAATAGTATGTACTTCATATACTTAGTACACAAAATAATACAGACTCAAAAGTATTTGAATTTAAATAATTGTTCTTTCTAAATTCGAACTAGGGATGCTTCTGTGACGTCACAAGATATCGTGCAATAAGTTAAATTAAAAAAACTACTAATACCTATATTCTATATTTTTCAAAGATATCACTTGGTGAAACATCCGCATATACCTATTCATTAAGTTACGTACTTAAGTTTTAGCCCTCATGATGCTGTAAAAAGCGAAACCGGTCGGATATTTCAAAAATAATACAAACTACGATTTCAAAAGGTGGTTTTGAATTCGACTTTTGTATAAGTTTTTTACAAGATTACTCCCTAAATAATGAATCGATTTTCATGTTTTTTTTGTAAAATAAATTATATGGAAAAGAATCAAGATCCACCAAGAAGATTTTAAATTGTATTTAATGACTAGCTATCCCGGCGAACTTCGTACCACCCGCACTTAAGGGGTATGAAAATAAAAAATTACATTCCAAACCTGAATGCAATGAAATTTAATTAGATTTCTAAACAAGTTTTATATAAAATTGATTTCTGAACGACGGGATGTTAGTCCCGTCCCAAATGTTTGACAGGTAGAACTTGTTTCTTAGTTAAACAAAATATTCCTGGCATTTTTAAGTATTTAAAACTTTCCCTGGACATCATCAAATAATTCAGCACTAAAAGTAGCCAAATCGGTCCAGCCGTTCTCGAGTTTTAGCAAGACTAACCAACAGCAACTGATTTATAGTTATTTTCTTAAAATTTAATATTATCACGACCATATCTCCTAGAGAGTAGACCGAGGAACATACTAATATATGTATACTGCGCCTACGATTAGCCATCGATATTAGGTCCAACGATGTGACAGTATGTAAAGATTAATGTATAGATACTCGTAGTTTGTTACTCTTTCACGTAAAAACTACTGAATGGATTGTAATAAAATTTTACAATAATATAGCTTATACAACAAAACAGAATATAGCCTACTTTTTAACCGATTATGTTAAAAAGAGGGTGTCTTTTTATGCAATAAGTAGATTATAATTCTACGCTTTGATTTGATTTGATTACAATAAAATTATTTAACACGACAAAAGCTAAAACATTAATTTGAATAACGCTCCTACAGCGAACGTCAGTTATGAAAGACAAAGTGTCTCTGTTATTACAAACAATATTTGTTTAGGCTCTCATACAAGCTTGGAACACGGGATTTGCATATTGGTAGCAAGCTGTCTTAATTTCGGCGTAATGTGTCGGGGAACAATTGTACTGGGGGGTGTCTCCCACACGATACTATTACACTGCAATTTATTGTCTCAATCTGTGCACCGACCGACTTACAATCTGCCTCCACGCGACTATACGGAGTATTGATTTTGATCGAATGTGAAAAGCGTGTTAGTAATTTCTTCGTAGTGCAAATATATAACGAGTCAGTAAACAGATGAACTCTTGCAGTATACTTAAACCGGCTTTCCGCCCGCGGCTTCGCCCGTGTAAATTATTTTAAAAACACTATACTTGACTAACCTATTTCAAAGGTTAGACATTTTTTTCCACTTATAATACTTATTTATTTAAAAACAAATCTTCTTTATAGTGTAGTCGATTAAGAAGTCTTCCTCAAAGTCAACTCTATATCTGTACCAAATTTCATCAAAATCGGTTTAGTGGTTTAGGTGTGAAAGCGTAAGAGACAGATAGACAGAGTTACTTTTGCATGGATAATATTGTAATAGGGATTATTCATATATAAATCCAGACAGTTGTCAGTGTCAAGTTTCATGATTCCTACATACTTGTCCACCTTCCTTCCACCACACATCACACCGGCTTCGGAGTCTTGATACGATTCTCGGATAACATCCCCTGGATGAGGTCGCCGACCCCAATACCATCTGATAACATGGGATAAGGCTAAGTTGAAAAAAGGTGTAAATAAATCATAAATTCCGGGCACTATGTAAACAACTTAGTTATTAGTACCTTTTCTCTTTGTTGTTCACGAGCTCCGTATTTCTTTGAAATGGTTTGCGTAAATAAAAGAGGTTTGCATTTCCGTTACGCATTTGCTCGTTTATTCAAATAAACGGAAGAATCCTCAAGTTCCTTTTCAGTTTGTGATAAAATATCACAAGGCAGTTGGTGCGCATTCCTCCAATACCCCAGCTAAAGCCAGCCGCATGGAAAACATCTTTTAACGATCGCTATTTCACTAACTCAAAAACACGTGAAATTGTTAGGTTTATCCTGTTTTATAATATGGATAAGCTGAACATGAAAGTAACAACCGAAATAACAATTTTCTAGATCATGAGCCAATATCGTTATGCAAAATAAGTGTCTGGCCATAAATATTTATAGAATTAAATACTTATTTTTTCTTTTTTTTGTATTCGAATTTCGAACTACTTTATAATATATTTAATCGAGTTCCTTTACCGATATTATAACGGTAATTCTATATGTATATATATAAGGGCTGAAGAAAAATACAGACTCTCTTCTCAGATTTTTAAAATAGAATTGATTACTAAATATGTTTTATTGTCGGAGTTTAAAAGTCATGAGCTAATTAATTTAAAAAATAATGTCAAATATCTCAAAAGCTTAGAGTCACTATAAATCTGGTTAGATTAGGATCTGGTTAGGTTTTTTAGTCAGGACTTTTAATAATATCTATAATTAAAGATATCTATGGGAATAGCGAACATCAACATTAAGTGAGATATCGTGGAAGGTTAGGTACGAAGATTTCTACGAATGTATAACAATATTTAATATAATCCAATATACTTTTGATTCCGTCAAACTCCAAAACCGACTTTAATTACACAGTTTAGTTGTTCCAACAATTTAAGGGTTTTTTTTTCATAATATCTCTCTAATTGTAGCATCGTGAAAACAAGAACATTTAAATGAAAACAGAAAAAACAGGTTTTTTAATTGATTCTCAATTGATTGATATATCTCCGAAATTATAGAAAAAAAACACATGTGTTGTATGGGAGCAACCTTTATATATTAATTTACTATATTTTTAGTATTTCTTGTTATAGGGGCAATATAAATAAATCATCTGTCAAAATTTAAACCGTCTAGCTATCACGTTTCATGAGATACAGCCTGATGACAGACAAACAGACAAACGGACAGCGGAGTCTTAGTAATAGGGTTCCATTTTTTATATTTTGAGTACGGAACCCTAAAAAATATAGGTGTTGATCACAGATCCTTTTTTGAAATCGCTTAAAACATCAAAAAGAAAGTGAAATATGTAAGTAACAAGTAAAAATAACCAAGATCAAGCAACGATATCTTTATATAGTTTTAATAAAAATCAACTCCCGAGGGTTCGCACACTGAGAGCACGCCGTAACAATTTCCAATACAACCATCAGAGGTCTGGAACATCCGAGAGGTACAAGCTCAATAGATACTTTAGACACGCCGTGAAGCTATTCTCTTGAAAGCTTTTATATTATATTATCTAAGACCTTTCAACACGTGGCGAAACCGTCTGTCGTAGCGATCAATCGATTTAGCTTCTCCCATCTCCTGAGTAAAGTCCAATTGCGACGTAAAAGAGATGTCTACATCGCATCATCTGACAATGTGAGTTTTATTTTGAACCCTCATATAGGAGGTACATAATAACTGAAACAATATATAAAAAAAGTACCTTCACGCCCTTTATCCCCGAAGGTGCTAGCATATCCACGACTCGTAAGCCTATTAGATATACTAGAACACCCACGATTAGTCAAGGTTATCTATATGTATGTATATGTATGGTATGTAATATTAAAATAACCGTTTTTACTAAGTGCATATTATGTATATTTTATAATATTATTTGTTTATAAGATACATATACCAAAAGAACATTTTTAGAATTTTTGTCTGTCTGTCTGTTTGTACCCGCTAATCCCAAAAACGGCTTGACCGATTTTGACGGGACTTTCAGTGGCAGACAGCTGCTAATAAGCAACTGCTTAAGCTAATTTTTTTTTTAGAAATGTACAAAACAAAATAATTAAATAAAAACGTGGACGAAGAAGGCACAACTAGTACAACATATAATAATAGGTAAATAATAAATAAATATTACTGGGCAAATTACACAAATTGACTTTACCCCGAAGTAAGAAAATTACATGCTTATGTTATGGGTGTTAGTAACCACACTAATGCATAAAAATACTTAAATATATACTACAATATATTTTACATCTCTCATGTTCGGTAACTCATAAACTAAAAAGTCCTTATTACCCCCAAATGGGGCTTGTAAGTGACCGATTACCGCTCTAGGGTAATAATGTAGCTAGAAAAGCCCAAGGGCGGTAAGTTTTTTTAAAAAAATAACAAATCAATCTTTTAAAAATAAAAAAATAGAAAGTTCTTCACATACTTCGTTCTTTTTACTGAAAAAAGGCGGGAATAGAAAACTTTTATTTTAAATTTTGTTTGTTTTTTTTATAATTACGTTATAATAAGAAAAAAAGTTCTTTAAGTGATGAGTGATTCAATGAAAATGGAAGTGCAAGCAGCAATTAACAATGTTTTGCCTGAAACTCCGAAACTATTCTTAACATACTTTATTCTTGTAATGTCGAATTTTTCTACTTACCTCACAATCGAGATGTAAAGCAGAGTAGTTAGCTCGGGTGTAAGCATCAATTGCACCCTCGAACTATAGGCGCCTAAATATCTCGGGCTGCAACTAATGCCTTACAGCCCTTGGCCACTAATCTACTATAATTAACACCCAGACCTGGAAATATAGACATTTATGCTCATCACACAAATGCCTGTCCCCGTCGGGAATCGAACCCGAGTCACCCAGTTCACATTCAAAAACTAAACGTGAGTGCCAAACTTGAGGGTATAAAAAAAACAGTAAAATTGCTTTTCAAATAAATGCTTATAATAATATCTCAGTTATTATAAGTCGGTATGGTTAAGCTTATGCAAGGTCTGAGCTCAGACGCCTCGGTCTACACTTAAGCGATCGCGTTATAAATCCATATTATTCAAGTTACAACGCTTTGGTTCACTGCCAGCAGTCCCCGGCTGCATACGTATGTACCTACAGTCTTTTATTATACCTATATAAAAGTCAAAAGTGCTTAATATACATCAGTCCATCCGCCTAGTTGGTCAGAGGGATAAGCTGGCGTACACGCCTAATAATAACGCCACCGACCAACTGCGAGGCTCAGGTTCGATTCCCGACTAGATCCGACCCGACCGATTTGTATTTTCGGGTCTGGGTGTTTATTAAATTTATTCTTGTATTTACTTAAGTATTTTTATGTGTTAGTATCGTTGTCTAACACCCATAAGACAAGCATATAATTTGCTTACTTTGAGGTTAGATCAATTTGTGTAATTAGTGCAAAAAAAATCTTTACCCTGATGAGAAACTGCATTCTTAATTCGACCGTTCTCTAGTCACTGTCATTATACGGTCGGAGGTATCAACATTTTGTACCTACATAACTCCATGTTTCAGGTAATCGTACCTAATAGGATTGTCTGTAAAATTCAGCATAATGAGATCAGAATTCGATTTACATCAAAAAGCCTTCGGGCGAGTCTAATAAAATTAACAGTTCTTTCGTCTGTCTGACACGGGTTTGAGATTTGCGATTGAAATTCAAATCCGTAGACTCTGGCATATCTAATATAATTAAGACGCTTCGGTAATTGAGTAGATATCCACCCCACTGTGTTACGAACTTTCTTATAAAATTGTACCTAATCAAGTTTTTATCGCCGGCCAGTTTTATTTTAAACTGCTTAGTATGCTTTTAAGGAATAGTTATTTCTTATAGATTTTTTTTTGTTATACTCGAAAGTAACGAGTTTCTTTTAATAATTTCTTATCGTATAACTTGCTAATTTCCAAAGAGCTGAATTGTTTTCGACTTATAGAACTAATTGCGTAAAACATTCCCTCTTTTTAAAAGTCGGTTAAAAAGTAGCATATTTCTTATACTCATGTATATCCAAATATTACGGTGAGTCTATTCGTTTACGAGATATGCAACAAACATACACACAAACGCTAAACTTATCGCACCCCTTTCCTGTCGGGTATTAAAAATATAAATATGATAATGGATAGTATCAAATGTTTTTTATTTCCTTATTCTTGAATTTTAAACTAAGGACATCTATTTCACTTAAACCTTTGTAACAGTCACACTTACTACTTAACGTAGTCGAATGGTCTAATACTTCGGAATTGTTTTGGACCCCGCCTTGTGCCATACAGTTTTTCTACCTTTAAGTACATTTTCTGAGCATTTAGAATTAGGCAGTAGCAGCACATGGCAGTCGCTCCTTGTACAACCTGGCGCCCCTCTCCCCTGATATAGAAACGGGGCAAGGCTATGACTAAGAAGACATACTATATATAATTTGGAGTGTCTGTATGTAATATTAAATTAACCACTTTTTACTAAATGCATATGTATGTTTACACGGTACATATACCAAAATAGCATTTTTAAATTTTTTGTCTGTGTTTCTGTATGTCTGTCTGATCGTACACGCTAATCTCCGAAACTGCTGGATCAATTTTGACTGGACTTTCACTGGCAGACAGATAAGATAAAATAATTTAATAAAAACGCGGATGAAGTCGCGAGCACAGCTAGTAAGTAAATAAAAACGCGGACGAAGTCTCAGTTAGTACTACATATAAGTACATAATATATAACGTGTGTGCGGATGACATGACAAACCTCCAAACTTTCACGTTTATTTACATGTTGTTACCGAGGGAAATGGAAGTGTACAAAGCAATATCGGTACAATTAAAGTTTCGAGTCCCTCGGGCGTCTCTCGAGATGTTCGTACGTAACACTTAATACATTCGGTGTTTGCGAGCTAATGACTACGAGAATGTATTATAATTTACATACTGCTAAAGCTAAATGGAAGTTACCGTAAAGAGGTTTTCGATGTTACCTAAATTAAAACTCTACAAAAGTAGGTCGGTACTATTGTAGTAAAAACTTAAAAGATCAGCCAAATTCGAGTCAGACTCGTGCTCGAAGGATTCCGTACCATTCTCTACAGAAACGGCAAAAAATCACGTTTGTTGTATGAGAGCACCCTCTGTGTTTATTTTATTGTGTGTTTAGTATTTGCTGCTATAGCGGCAACACAAATACATCATCTGTTTCAACTTTCTAGCTGTGAAGGATCATGAGATACAACCTGGTGAGAGAAGACAGACAGCGGCATCTTAGTAATGGGGCTCCGTGGTTACCCTTTTGGATATGGAACCCTAATATTAAGATATTCAAAGTGGAAATGAGTATTTTATAGAATAGTTTAACTTTACTTCGCACCAAATAAAATATAAGATATAAGCTCGTCTTTTGTGTATTCTTTTATGGGGTAGGACGGCGAACATGCGCACGGGTCTCCTGACAGCAAGACCACTGTGGCCTGTAGATAACATACATGTAGATACGTCTCTGTCTAGTGGTCGGGCTGTTAGACCTTTATGTGCAAGTCTATCGGCTACTCTACCCTACAGACCGGAACACGACAATGTCATTATGGTAGCAATGATAATATTATAATGTCCATTACATATATTTTGTATTTTTTTAAGTAGGTACCATCATGATTGAGCGTAGTCAATGATTTTTTCATTTTATTTAAAAAGCATAACTTTGTCTGAAATTAGATTTGTGTTCAATATGGACTTGACACCAGTCACATCATAACAATGTTGACGGCTAATCGTGGGTGCATATGTATGACTGTCCACCACCTCGGGGATATAGGAGTGACTTTTGATGTTTTGAAATCATCAACTTCGTGATTATTACTGATGATGACGTGGATCTAGTTTCCACGCACAGTAAGGAGGGACTTCTATAGTACACGTGCTGTGACTATACTTCTATTCTAATAAAAAGATGAAATATATGATTGTTTATTTGTATTGTAGTCTCCTAAACTACTGGACCGATTTGATTATCCCTGATGTACACAGGCTACTTTTTACCGCGGGAAAATGCTTCATTTCTGCGGGAAAACGGATAATGGGAGTAAGAACTATCTTCCCGCACTTATCCATTTCACATAACTTCTAAATGTCTAAATCCATTGGGTGAAATTTTACATGGATATTTCCATGGTTTCCTGTATGATTTAAAAATACAGTCGGACCCAGTAGGTGGCGCTGCTGTCATCATGTCAGCCACAAACTAAGCGTACGAAGCCGGGCGGACAGCTAGTACTACATAAAGGTACTATCCGGAGACTACACTCCTAACAGTGACTCATCACCTAAGTGTAGTATTGCCAATTCATTCTAGACTAACCAACTTCTCTCTTTACGAGTTTTGTGAGTTGACAAGTCAAAATAAGCCGGCCTTGTGAGAGAGATAGCCGGCCCTATGAGAGTCAAAATAGCTTTAACTTCATTGTTACGTATGTGCAGTTGTTAATTGCGAGTGCTGCAGACGAGCGGAGTCGCGTGTCGCCGCGCGTCCTCGGGCGTTGTGACGCGTCACGGTCGCGTCACGGTCGCGTCAGACGCCGACCACAGCGGACGGGCGACAGACCTGTACTACGACAATGGACGCAGAGCGCGCCTTCTGCCCCAGTGTGAGTAGAGCCTAAGTCAGTTCACAATGGATGAAAAAAAAACAGATTTTTGTAATAAGTAGTGTATTTGTACTTCAAAACGTTATTGAGTATTGTTAACATAGTGCTTACAAAATAAATATAAACTTATGCTTTAGTTAATTATGCCTTTTACTTAAAACTATTAACCTATTGCTGTTAACGAGCCGTGAACTAGTTGCACTTTCGCGTACCTCTAGGTGTGGTATTCATACCAATAATAGTTTAAATGAAATATAACATTTATAGTATATGAAAAAAGACAATTTCAAATGTTTTTTTTATTATGAAAATAGTGACGTCACCGACCTAATTGACCAATTAAATCGCTGTAAATTAGAAACATCGGATGCGACCGAAATGTAATCGATCGATTGTAAATGGAACGCGCCAATAACATCAGACATTCATTAGATATATTAAAAAAATACAAGATGCGTTAAAAAAATAAAGTGTTGAAAGTCAAAATAAATATTGGAATAAATTAGATCCTCACCGAAAATATTGTAAACGTAACAGTCTTATGAAATTAGAAATACATATTGTGTAGTAAACATCAAATATGTGTATTTATTTATTATCCATTTGAACAGTCGAAAGCATATTATTTTATATATTTTTGTATAAAACATCGTATTACAGCATCACAAGTGTTGCTAAAGAAAAAGTCAACGTGCTTAGATATCGAACAATCCAAAATATATTATTTATGATCAAGTATTTCCGATCATATTATTATTAGTTATTAGCCTTTAAAATTTATCAATATTAGTGTTTAAACCAATTAAATTGAATAGTCGTTCAGATATCAAATTTATTTTAAAATTGAAGTATTATTTTCAATATTTTGCTTTTGACTGTAATTTTAGTTTTCATAGCGCCTTATTGCGTGCGATAAGTTCGCCGAGGCAGCTAGTGTATTATAAATATATCTGATCCCAATGTTTAACACCATAAATTATATTTGGGAATATTCGGAATTATGAGTATTGTTAACAAATAATTATTATACTTTATTATTAATGAATACAAAAATACTTTTAAAACGAACATCCAATAAATAAAAAATAACCGAAGTGATGTCAACAAAATATTATGTCTATCTAAATAGATATTTAGATTTTGCTTATGTAAAACCGATGTAATTGTAGTTTTACATACACAAATATTCATATCACAATTTAAATGTGTAAAACAAATTGTAGTCATCATCTTGGCGAGCGTAATCACGTCACTTAAGTACAATTTCAAAACATTTTTATATTTGAAACTGTGATATTTTATGACAAATGTATTAGCACAAGTCCACAGCTGGGAATATATTTTGTAAATCGTGTGCAATGGAACAAAGTGAACATGTAGCGGAGTAAGTACTATTTAGAATTATACAATTTAGATCCTTATAATAAAATAATATTTAACAGTATAGCGTAAGTCATTATTTCATCGAAAATAAAGAGAAAATATAGTTACTTCAAACATTATAAATACATATTAATTAATATACGGACTACGTAATTAATGTTGAGATAATGCCTATAATTAAACTTATAAGTAATTAAAATAATGTTATCTAGTTAACATGATTACGTATGGCACAAACAACTAAGGTATAACATTATTATTTATACATTTTATGTATTAATAACTAAAATATAGCGATTGTTGTAATTATTGCATATTATTGTAACAATTGTATATTTGTGGGGGTATTTTTAAGGCATCGCGTGTTAAGTTTTATTATTCAGCTAAATTAAAACATTGAAATTTTCGAAATACATGCTTTATATTGCGTTACACAAGAGATAATAAATTAAAATTTTATTTTAGTGTATTCAAAAATTTTGATAGTTAAAATATTAAATGACGAGTAACAATCTAGGATCTCCACGTCTACATGATAATGCAGCAACATTGTAGTCAATATTGGGATATGATGTGTAACATTAGGTTATGACAAGTAACGTAAGGTTATAAGATGTAACATAAGGTTTATTTATGTAGTTTAGTGCGCTATTACCCTAAGATGTCTTATGATACATTTTTAGCTGATATTTATTGTTCAAGTGCTATCTTAGATGATTTATTTTGCCACTATTACAAATAAGATACGTATAAATTGTATAGGTAATAGGCTAAGAACTCAAACTCGGCAACAGTTCAATCATCTCGTGTGCTTAAGCTCGTTAAGTATACTTTAAATTGATAGAAATATTTCAGCCGAACCGTACAATCATTTAAGATATCTTTAAACATCATCACCTATATTTGTAAAGTATGAATCTATAAGATGTAAAGTAATACTATGTGATTGTAAGTGCTGAGAAAAAAAAACACAATATACTTAAAATATAAACTTGTAACGTACTCATAAATAATTGACGTTTCATTCATTAGGACCTTACATAACTTTCAAAAGTGACGTTGGAGACAATATTTCGACTTCCTCAAATAGCTGCGAACCGATCATTAATCAATAAAATCACTGGATATTATTGTCTGTCAAATCCTACTTCATGTTGTTTTCAAAACGGAATCGCAACTAGGATTTAAACAATTACGACGATAACGAAATATCGCAGAATAGCATATTTTAAAATAGTTTAAAAATACGCTATTCGACGTAAATAATGTTTTTATTAACGATAATACATTAACATTATTATAATATTTAGTGATAACATTATTTTGTACATTTAAATTCAAAGCTGTAACATTTGATAATATTTGTTTTGCTCAAGTACAATCACGTAAAAATGTATAATAATTATTGAAAAGTTCCAAAATTACAGTAACAAAGTTTAAATGTCAAGCTTAATAATTTCCTCGTTACAGTAGATTTTAATGCCTCTCTATCTTACAAAACTAATAACACATTAAAAGGCACTCACATGAGACTAATCACATCATAGCACCGGACTTTCATGCATTTACAATAATGAAAATTAATATTGCTATAAAGTGTCAGTGTAAAAGTGGCTAAACACAAGTGGCTACGTAAAATTATAAAATAGAATAAAAACCATTTTTTTGTAATTTATTTATATTTTTATAGTACTCATTTATAAAGTGTTTATTGTAATTACAAAACTTAATCCAAAACGCATACTTCATACAATTATTTATACAATACCATAAATCTATTTTATTAATAAGGGAAAACAGACAAGCTTTTGATAGTGGATTGTAAAATTCATAAAGAAAAAAATTCATGTAAAAATAATACATTATTTACACAATAAACAATATAAATACCGATGTGTTTATGGTTTCCAAAA
>DVZL01000353.1:0-24265 GCA_018236625.1 Lasaia peninsularis
GTATTATTCACTGGTGATGTCAAAAGTCTCCGAAACCTGCGTGTTTGTGTGAAGAGAGTAATGAACGTGGAGGAAGCTAGGCAAGTAGGGATCGTGACACTTGGCACTCGATACACACTGTCTACCACGCAAGGGAACCTGGCGTAAATATATGTGATAAGTATAATACACACTTATTATACCTACTAAAGAGGGCTATCAAATACACACAAATTAGCTTGTAGTCTTATAAATTATTAATTATGATTTTTTTAAACACTTCTACTTTATCCTTAAATAAATTTGAAGTGTATGTATGTGATATTAAAATAACCGCTTTTTACTAAGTACAAAATACACATGTATATTTACAAGGTACATTACCAAATCAACATTTTTTTAAATTTTTGTCTGTCTGTTTGTACTTGCTAATCTCTAAAATGGTTTAACCTATTTTGAAGAGACTTGCACTGGTAGACAGTTAATTTAATAAAGAATGGCTTAATAATATATTGTTTAGAGTGAAATTATTACATAAGTAATATACTCATATATATTATATTTATATGAAAATTATCTTATTCTATGAAAAATTTATATCGAAAACAAAACGACACGAGTTATGGAGACGCAAAGGTTAATAGCATTTTAATGACGAAATAGAAAGCATAAATGAAGGTATACTCAACCACAGACTATAGACGGAGTGAGTTTCAACAGATGACAGTTTAATGACAGTTACTTCACGTAATTGTTCCTTAGAAGGATAAGAGAAATAGTATTACATGCATTTATATTCATACATACAGAAATAAATTTAATAAACACATTAAAAACAGAAATATAAAGGTACTTTATTTCATCATAGGACTCAGTTGCTATGGGATGAATGTCTTAGTTTTAATAGATATAGATATACACTACAAGGTCTCCCTATCCTTACTAATATCATATTTGTGAAAATAACTCTGTCTGTCTGTCTGTCTGTAACGCTATCATGCCAAAAACACTGAACCGATTTTCGTGAAATTTGCTTTGAAGATAGAACTAAACTTGGGGAAAGGACGTAGGCTACTTTTCAACTGACTACATAAAGAGAGTTTTTACGCAATAAGTAAAATGGAAACATTTCTGCCCTTTGAAAGCTATCTTTGGTTAAATAATTCACGCAGGCAGAAAGCTGGTATATTCTCTGTAGTCGAGCATAGTTGATGTCCGACTTTGAGGCACGATACCCGGTCCTATTACCGGGAGGGCAACTTGTTCACTTCAGTTAATTTTAAAAACATAACTGATATGTGTCTGATATGGACGAACTTGACACTTTTCCTCGGATTTAATATCGTTGGTTAATCACGGGTGCACAAGTATGAACCTCTTCGGGATATGATATATTTTTTTCATTCAGAATCTCAGAATTTCTGTTGTAAAATAAGTAAATATCGTCACGGCCACACCCACGAATAGGCAGAGTTACATACACACACACACACACACACACACACACACACACACACAATTAGCCGACGATATTAGGTCCCATGATAACAAGTGGCAAGTCCGTCGCCATATCAGATTGTTCCCAGTTGTTCAACTGCACAGTTCTACTGCAGAACTAATGGGACTTTTACCCCCTAATTCTAATTTACCCCGTAGTTTATGGTAGACAGGGTTAAAATAAGTCGGGTTAAAATTATTATTAATAAATATTAAGATATTTAGTATTAGTATATAATATATAGTTTTATAATTAATACACAAATATAAATTAAGTGTTAAAATATTTGCACACCACATTGTAGTATAGAATATGTTGATATAATTAAAACTTTTGTTTTGTAACAACTTTTAAACACACATATTCGGCTAACAAATAATTTTCATTTCATTTCTTATATATGTACTGTAGTACAGAGGAACTAGCGCGAACATTATTTCTCAATAATTCTACTACAAATTATATTTATTGATTTTAAGTGAAAAAAAAAACATTTTACTTAAAATCAATTGTAACTTTTTCAGAGCATTATGCCTAAATGATCAAAAAACACATGAAGAAAAAAAGTGTGACGACAACAGTGACACCTGACGACAATGTTTGTCTCAAACAAAAGTAACAGTTCCAATTGATAGTTCATACAGAGTAATGAACCGTTAATTAATCGCAGTAACTGTTCTCATGCAGTGAAACTTTATATGGCATGATGAGGCTATTGTCAGCTTTGTTCTGAGTAGACTGGTTTGGTCTCTTACAGTAAGATCTATGGGATTATATATTTTTATGGCAATAGATCTTGATGTAATAGATCTTATTATGGACATGCCAAAGATTAGATCTTAAATTTTGACCTCTCTGCTCGTAGAGTGGTGATTGCTGACCTACTATGCCTCTCGGTTTTACCCGCTTCAATAAGACAAATTAAGAATCTAACTCGTGCACGAAGGGTTTCGTACCGTTATCTATAAAACGGCAAAATAATCACGTTTGTTGTATGAGAGCACCCTTTATATGTTTATTATATGCGTCCAAAAATACATAAGCTATTACAGTTGATAAGATACAACCTAATGACAGGCAGACGGACAACGGAGTCTTAATAATATTCTTCGGATACGAAACCCTAAAAACTATTTAAATAACATCAGTCATCACGCTATGATCACTTCGAATATACCTATATAATAAAAAAAATTAAAAGTTAAAATAAACTCAACCAAATAATCAGAAATAAGTTTTTTTTGGATTAAAAAGTTATTTCAAATCAAAACCTAAATAAATTCTAATAAAAATTCAAAAAATAAAAATAAAATTCTTCTAATAAAATTAAACAGTTTAAAAGTAGCCTAAGCCCTTCCTTATTAGTTATTACATCATGTCTGCCAGTGAAAATTCCATTAATATCGGTCGTTTCGGAGATTAGCGGGTACAAACAGACAGATAGACAGACAAAAATTTAAAAAAATGTTGTTTTGGTATATATATACTTCGTAAACATACATATGCATTCAGTAAAAAGCAGTCATTTTAATATTACATACAAACACTCCAATTTTATTTATTTATATTTTCAGCTTATATTTTTATGCTTAGGTATTAGTGTAGGTGATAATTTTTGCATCGGTGTTTTTTGTTAATAAAGCCGATATGAATTTCCTAGTAAGAAATACGCGCTGCCTATAGATACCAAAGATAATAATGCGTTACTAACCTAAGAGTAAGATGTTAAAATAGCCTAAGTATCCTGGACACTACTTTCAAATACAGAAAACAATGGTAAGGAGTACTGACAGTATGGCAGCAACAGTAAGTGAGATGGTAAAAATCTGGCAAATTATAACAGGATTGTACTACCTGGTATAGGTTACAATGTTAGTGAAATCTTAAAATATATTAAACATATGGTGGCGATTATACGTATAGTTAAGAAAATATTTATTTTGATCTTAAATCAACTTATTTATAAACAAAAAGTGAAAAGAATTAAAATTCTACGAAAAAAAATGGCTATGTTTTATACTTCACAGCGAAACAAAAACAGACTCCACCACTAACATAAAATACAAACGACAAAAAACACATACAAAGCGGATTATGTAGAACTAATTAAAAAACACGCACATAAAACTTGCAATGTAATGTGTGTAAGCGAAACGTACGAGTAGCGAAACCGGTTTCTTGGTAAATACTGTCCCCTCTAAAGCGAGATCAACTTGGCAGCCTACAAATATTACCATCGATGTAGTGAATTATCAAAATGGCGACAGATGTTAAAAAATATAGACATAAATGTTGTATTTCCGGGTCTGGGTGTTTATTAAATTAATCCTTGTATCTATTTAAGCATTTCTATGTATTAGTATCGTTGTCTAACACCCATAACACATACATATAATTAGCTTACTTTGGGGTTAAAACAATTTGTGCAGTTTGTTCCGTAATATTTATTTATTTTATTTATATATTCTTCAGGTGTATGTATTGTTCGTATGCGTAAACTCCAAAACTTGTAGTCGAATTATAAAATATATTTGGTTTTGGTAGTCCAATATTTACAAATTAATATAATTAAAATTAACAAAACAATTACGCATTGCGAATATGGATATAGGTTGACATTTCACGATCAAATAACTCGTATATTATCCAAGGATAGTGTCCTATGAGAACCTTTTTTTATAGTATAACACAAAACACAGGGGTCGTAATGGTAAAAGACAACCGTGGCCTGATAGACGCCATGGATGGTGTAGGTGCTTAGAACTAGGCTGTTAGAACATTTGTGCAAGACTACCGGCGAAATTAGGTCATTTTGCGATATCATAAATAAGCAGTAGTTTTATAATTTGTTTTTTTTTATTTATATTTCTCAATTATGAGAAAGGCCATACGCCGATGGAAATAATGAAAGATTAACTAGACAGACATACAAGTTTTATTATATTCCCATTGTTATTTAATCTTAATGAATTTTTAATTATTTTGTGATTATTTCAAAACCGATTTCTCAAAATAGTGAAAGTATAATAAATTGTCTTTAAATTATATAATTAAAGTTATGAAAGAGTGAGATCTTCTGATACAGATATATTTTTTACCTAAAAGAAGTTCTAATTGGAAAAAAATGTTATTGCATTAAAACGGAGTGGCGATAGGCTTGCCATCTATCACATTATGGGCCTATACCTTGGCTAATCGTGGGTGTGTTGTAGTATATTGTAGAGGTTGCATATCATAATATGCAAACTCTACGGATTGCACAAGCCGGAAAAAGACACGCGATTTGAATTAAAAAAATAAGAATTGGAAGATGTCAAAAAACAGAATCTATAAATAAGAGAGAATGACAAGAAAAATGATTAGATATGTAATAATTTTAGAGCAACAATAACGAAATAAATAAAAGTGGAAAACTGAAAGTGGTTTTATATAATGAGTTAGAAAAGTGTTCCCGATTCCCGATAAACTAATACCAAAAAACGATTTGAGCTACGAAGACCATCCCCCCTTACAATATCTACTAGATTCACGAGTCACGTTACTTGCACACCTCTGCCTACCCCTTCGGCGATAATAGGAGTGAAGAGGTTTTTTTTTCTGATAAGGCTTAATAGTATTTCCCAAATTGGTCTAGCCACAAAGTATGCAAAATATATGCTTCTGTTTTTGATGTTAATTATTGATATTAATACATTAAAATACTTAATAGGTACCGGAATAAATTCAATAAATATTTAGACCACAAAATCCCGTTATTTGTGTTCATCACTCAAGTCAAAAACGAATTGAATTTGACTCATGTAAATCCGTAGCGCTAGACGTGTACGCTAGCCCTTCAACCCACGAGGTATGGTAATTAAAAGTAAAATCTGTGTATATAAAAAACTGCCAAGTGCGAGTCGGACTGCGTACGAAGGGTTCCGTATCATAATAAAAATAACAAAAAAAATTACGCATAATGTATGGGAGCACAGTTTATATATTTAGTTTATTCTGTTTTTATTATATGTTGTTATAGCGGCAACAGAAATAAAAAAAAACTGTGAAAATACTAACTTTCTAGCTATCACAGTTCACGAGATACAGCCAGGTGACAGACAGACAGACGGTCACCGAAGTCTAAGTACGGAACCCTAAAAATAAAACACTGAAAAATTATATCAAAATCGATTAAACATATCACTTTATGAGCTCTAATACCAGAAGTGATAAGACAGTCGTGTTCCGATCTGTAGAATAGGCTTAATTACCCAACTTCAAAATAACAACGCACAAATACCATCTTAGGTGTGAGATCGTAAACTTCATGCCAATGGTTTCATAATATTTTTAATTGCCTCTGAGATTGGGTGTAGTTTGTATCCAACGGACGCACCTGCAGGTCCCGGGTTCGATTTCCGAGTAGGCCAACTTGTTCTTAGGAGCTTTTTTCAGTTTATTTAAAACACATACCGTTATCTAGGAATTGATTCCTTGTTTATCACCCAATCACATCATCATGGGACCTAATGTGATCGGCTAATCGTGGGTGCATATGTAATTCTACCTACCACTTCAGAAATATTGGCGCGACGATATTTATTTTATTATTAATGTACACATTTTATTACAACTTTAAATAAATTTAACATTTTATAACGTAGATAAAAAAATAAATTTGAATATTTTTCGCTAAAAATTAATGTTCAGGTATTTAGTAACAAATTACCTACTCGACAAGTTTCACTTTTTTAAGGCTGGCATTTTAAAAAAGCGAAAGTTTGTAATAAATAGATATTGGCGATGATTCTGTTGACTAACTAAACGTGTTTTAGACGTATGCAATAATTTTATGATGAAGTAAACAACTAAACAAAAGAGATAGAACCATGAAGCCAAAGATACTATCTAGAGATTACATTCTAAATTTTATTAAAAGATAAAATTGCTTACTCTTTCTAAACTGGCCAACCTTTCTTTCTTCCAGTCCTATGAGAAGAAGATGTGTTTGACATTGTGGACAGGTCATTGTTAGGAGTGTGACTAGTCCTTTAGTTTATTTAGTTAGAACATTTTAGACTCGTCAAATTAGTCTGGATAACTTCATTTCAAGTAACATATTCCGATGTATAGATTAAACGTCTCTATAAATGTCAAATACTAACTAAATTGACGGCACTAAACGTGTTTTGTGTCTTTTGAAGGTTCCGTAAGCAAAGGGCAAAAACTGAACCCTATTAAAAAGAATCCGCTGTCTATCTGAATGTATATCTGTCCATGGCCAAGCTGTATCTCATGAAACATTATAGCTCTAAAGTTAAAATTGTTAAGGATACAGACAGTATATCTGTTGTCGATACAACAACAAATACTAAAAACAGAATAAACTAAATATTTAAAGCGGGCTTCCATACAACAAATGTGATTGTTTTTGCTGTTTTTAGAAGTTTCGGAATCCTTTGCGATCCCAACTCACAGTTTTTTTTTTGAACTGAAAGATAGCATGCACTTAAAATGTGTTTTGTTAGCGCGCAGTAGAATTGGCACCATTTTTATAGTATCTTTAAGTTGAGGCGGGTTTCCATGTAAGTCGTCATAGTCGGTAAAGTGACATCTGTGGTTTATCACGCCAAGTTTTTATCATACCCTGGTATAAATCAGCGACAACTTGCTATTACTTCACGTCTTGTGTCTTTTTACGTTTATCTCTTGGCAATACTTACTATTTATTTGTATAAAACTTATAAATTCTGGTAACATTATTTTTGCAGCAATTTCTTCAAGTAGGAATCGGGCGTAATATTTAATGGTACCCATAACGACGTTTATAGGTGATGAGTAAAATATTAAAAAAATAGATTATTTAATTCGAACGCCTTGACCTCGGAGACGCTGTACGTTTGTTAACTACTTCGCAACGTCATATCCGCTGTCCAATTCATAACCGCTAAAATGTAGGTATGTTTAAAAAGTAAGCACATATACCAAAATATTTTTTAGAATTTTTATCTGTCTGCTTGTCTGTCAGTCTTTCTGACAGACAAATAGGTCTGTTTTTTCTCACTAATCTCTCAATTGACTGGACCGACTTTGACAGGACTTGACACTGACAGACAGTTGATGTAATAAGGAGTAAGTACATAATTCAAACGCGGACGAAGTCGCTGGCACAGCTAGTTTAAAACAAAACGTATAAATACTAATAAGAAGGATAACGTAGAATCTATAATTAGAACAACCGACACTCAAACTAAAGTTTTGATAACAGAACAAGAAAGTATTTATTCTCAGCGAGATGGTAATTAATTAAGCTGAACTTGGAATTGACTCATCGAGATCTTGGTCCCGTTATGGAGTAATCAAAAAACAATTTCCGTTACATCGCTCACTGAGCGTTTACTGATCGATTTGTTTATTATTTTTGGCCAGAGAAATGATATAACCCTTCAATGTACAGCAGACACAGAGAAAATTACAAAATATTCAATTTTTTTTGGGCTCACGACTCTACTGATGGTAAAAGACAAAAGTGACCTAGAGACACCATAGTTGAAGGAACCGTAGCCGGGCTGTTGTAAGCCTAATGTGCAAGACTACCGGCTACCTTACTCTCTAGACCGGAACACAACAATGTCATTATGCCACCATATAGAATAGGGAAAGCGGTGGATCCCTATCCGGGCGAATTCCTACACAACACTCCACCAGTGGTTCTGTAGGCAATGACCTTGTTAACCTATGCTCGCATCTTACGAGCTTTATAGTAAGAAGACAGATGTTTTATTTTACACAGACGACCAATTTTCATAATCTTCGCATTTTTGGATTAGTGTTCATCAGGACTATATTATTTACTTACAATATGGGTTTGGCGGGACGGAATCAGATGTGTGTTTAGTAATTTTTTTGACGTCATTTTCTAATCCACTACATTAGAAAGATGGTCCCGATGTAGTCTGATGTAGAAACACGATAAGACTAGAAGAAAAATGAAAGAAAAACCAGTTTTTTATTAAAATAACTAACACAAATAACTTAAAATATTTTATATATGACATATTCACGAGAAATCGAGTTAGAAGTCATTTCCTCAGCCGACTTTATGTAAGACGGAGGCATGTAAAATATCAGTAATTATGCAATCCCACCATATGCAGCTTGTATATTAGTACGCGGGAAACATTTTTTAGGGATCCGTAAGACAGGACATAAAACTTCAAACAAAAAAACATCCTATTATCCTATCCCAATATTAAAAAGTTTGTAAGTGTCTTTCGCGAAAACGTACTGGACGGATTTGTATGAAACTTTAAGATTACCCCTTAAACGGAAACAGCACATATGCTACTTTTCAACCGACTACACTAAAAAGAGAGTAGATTTTTACGTAATAAGTATTAAGGTGGCAAGTCCATTCTATCCTGGGTTACCTCACAATGTTTCCCTTTATCGTAAGAATACTGAGAAAACGTACTTAAGCTATAACAATTCAATGGTAAATGGTGAAATTCGAACCTGGACCACAGAAATGGAAGTGCGAACCGCGCGCGCTTTTTCTATGATATTTCTCAATTTATCTAAAAAACGTAGTGGCCTGCAATTGGATTTTTGCCCGATATGGCAACGGACTTGCCATCTATCACATCGTTGGACCTAATAACTTAGGCTAATCGTAGGTGCATGTACTTCTGCCTACCATTTCCAGAGTATGGGCGTGATATACATGTTTGAAGCTCAATTAACGTTATGAAAGCAACAAACTAATCGCACATCTATATTGCCCACTTTCCGTCTTATCTTTCAAACTGTGAGTAAGGTGATAAAATGTATACAGAACCCATTAACAGAAACAGCTTGCACTTAACACGTTTCAACTTGTTTACGTCTAGAACTACATTGTATCATGACTTTTTGCAGAATATTATGATATGGAAAGTTATTTCTAATAAGCATTAATATGACGATATAAATATGGCTTTATTAATTACAAGCTGCCCGGCGCGTACCGGCTTCGCACGGTTAGTAAATAGTTGACATATCGACGGCAGCACCACCTACCGTATCCAATTGTATTTTTAAATCATGCAGGGTACCATCGAAATATCCGTATACACTTTCAACCTAATCAGTTTAGTTATTTAGAAGTTATGTGAAATAAGTACACACGGAAAGATAGTTCTTACTACCTGTTCTCATTACCCGTAGTAATGAAGCATTTTCCCGCGTTAAAAAGTAGTCTATGTTCTTCAGGAATAATGTAATAAATATGTCAAAATACGAGAAAGTAAATTCTTTTATGAATTGCAAGTAAATTATCTTAAAGGTAGAATATATAAATGTACTAATCAGAAACATCATTTATAGTTTATACCCTTCCCGTTAGTATTTATAATCATTCTGTATAGCGAGTACATCCTTGCCATTCTTCACTGGTCACATATCATCTTTAATTATCTGCCTAAGTTATAGTCCCCGTTAAACCTTTCGCAAAGAATAAATGTCGCAATTTATATAATTTATTATACCTTGTTTCAGTTTGGAACGCTGAGAAATTTAGCGTTTTTAAAAATGTATATTTTCCTAATATCAAAGAGCCTCGGTGGTCTAATGGTTAGCGGTTCATGCTTTCTCTTTTCTTTTTCTCATGTCCGAACCCTGTCATGCTTATTATTTACGGATATTTTAGTATTTGTTGTTATAGTGGTAACAGAAATATATCTCCTGAAAAATTTCAACTGTCTATCGCGATTTGTAAGATACATCTTGGTGACAAATAGACAGACATACGGACAGCGGTGTCTTAGTAATAGGGTTTCGTTTTTTACCCTTTTGTGTACAAAACCCTAAAAAATAAGTATATCCCATACAACAAACCTATTTTTGCCGTTTTTATAGTTATTGGTACGGATGCCTATGCGCGCCAGTGCGACTCACACTTAGCCGGTTTTTTCATTTGCTAGGTTCAGTATTATTGTTTACAATTTTTGACAATAGTCATCTACCATCACTATTGCACCATTTGTAAAGAAGCTGTGATGTACCAGCACTGGATCACCAGATAATCTAGTCCTACTGCTCCCCCCTTCCCAAGTTTCATCAGTAAATATTAATGCAGTATCGTCTGCATACGTAATAATATTTCCTTCATCTAGTTCCAGTTCACACATGTCATTAATATACACTGTAAAAAATGTCGGACCAAGTATACTACCTTGCGGAACCCCATAATGTACTGGGAGATCGTCGCTTACATATTCTCCTATTCTGACATGCTGTAGCCGTTTAGTAAGATAAATTTGAAAAAGCAAACATTGTGTACCTCTAATAACAATTTTTTCAAGTTTTTGTAACAGAATTAGTATTGATGCCATATTTTCAATACACTCGTGAAATGTGGCTGATGCCGCGAGCAGGCACTAGCTTGCCGGTAAACCCAATTATACGTTGGGTCCAGTTCGCGTGGACTGCAGACCAGTTCCCGGCTACAAATTATACCCTCAGGCGACCGCACTTCTGACAGCTACCGCCCAGCATTCTGTATTACAGATTAAAAAACATATACCAACATCACCATGTTGTAAAACAACCTTCATGTTGTCTATTTTTTATAAACTTACTAAAAAAAGTTCATTTATTTATTTAAAATATGTATAATTAAAATTAATATAAATTTATAGATAGAATAGAGAAGCTGGGCGTCCATCTATCCTTTTCTTAAATAAGAGATCAAATATTATTGGTAATTTATATACTAAGATCCAGATATTTATTTTTTTAAACGGAAAAAAGACGTTTGTTGTATGGGATCACCTTTTATATATTTATTTTATTCTGTTTTTAGGGTACTGTACCCTATTACTAGGACTCCACTATCCATCTGTCTGTATGTCGGTCTGTCACCTGTATTACAGCAATACAGCCTGTATTTCAAGAACGGCAATAGCTAGACAGTTGAAATTGTCACAAATGAAATATTTCTGTTACTGCTATAACAACAAAAGTATTTTTATAGATAACACAAATTCAAACCTTCTCTCTTGTATTAAGAGTCTATATTACGAAAGTAGAAGATAAAAAACAATATATCACTAGCCAAATGTGTGGAAGTAAAAAAATATTTAAACGAAGTGCAATATGAAAGTTACATTTTAAACTTTCTTAATCCTCTGGTCGAATGAGATTCATTTTGTTTAATGTTAAACATTAATAAAGGGATAATAAAGTTTGACGTAAGCCGCAAATCGCCATAAACATTTTTTCTCCAATTTATAGCCAATAAAATTTCATATATCGTTTATGAGAATCGTTGGGATTTGTAAGGAGATTTAATTTTAATATCGGCGTGTAATGGCGTTTATCTTTACATTTTTTAAGGGTCCGTACTTAAAGGATAATAACGGAATTCTATTACTAAGACTCTATCTGTCTTTCTGTCTTTCGTCAAAGTAAACATTTTCACAGATGATGTATTTATATTACTGCTGTAACAGCAAATAATAAAAACAGTAAAATAAGTATTTCAAGGGGGCTCCTACACAACAAACTGATTTTTTTATCGATATTAAAAATTGCAATAGATAGAATTTCCAAATATTCACTGGCTAATTGATGATAATTTTATTGCCTAATGCTGGTTTTTAAAGCTTTTGATACTAATAATATACGTCAAGTGCGAGTCGGACTCGCGCGTGAAGGATTCCGTCACATTATCTATAAAAATGACAAAAAATAATGTTTTTGGTATAGCAGCACCCTTTGTATTTTATTTTGTTTTCGGTATTTGTTATTATAACGACAACAGAAATACTCGTATATCATCTGTGAAATATTCTACTGTGTAGCTATCAAGATTCAAGAGATACAGCCTAGCGACCGAGAGACAGACAGACAGGCACGGAACCCTAAAGAAAACGAGAGTCCTATTGGATCAAGCTCAGTATCGTAGAAGGGATACAGAGCTTCACACACACCAATAGCACTCTGTTAAACATAGGGCTTCATTTAAACATTTGTCATATAGTCACGTTGAGGCGCATGATGTACACTCGTCAAGAAATAACATATATCTACCATAGATTATAAAATGAGATTTTCAATTTTCCCCATGTTTGTCCGGATCCTCTGTGTAGAATAGACCAACTTTCCTACCTGCCCTATCAGGCAGCTCGTAAGAGGCGAGCATAGGTTAACTGGGTCACTACCAACATGACCACTGATGGAACAGTGCTGTGCAGCAACTCTGCACGGTTTGCGATCCACCGGCGATTCTAAAGTTGCATCATGGTAGCAGAAAGACAGATAGAGGGACAGCAGAACTCTCTGTACGCGTGTCCGACTCGCACTTGACGGATTTTTTTAAGACACATTTTCCACTTACAAATTTTAATCTCATAAAAATAGCTATCCTAGCTCTAGATAGAGTACAGATACGTACAACGTGTTTATAGATCGAGATGTCACTTGTGTGTTTGATAGTACTAACTGTAGTAAACAATGCGCAGACGCAGCGGAATCACGGCCGATGCTTCGGTATGTTCCACTCAGTTCCACCACACTAACGGCCATTATCACCTGCCAGCAAACATGTACCTTATGCGTAGGTTTTAAGATACATTTTCACTTTTTCGTATATAATAAGGTTTGGTACGCCACTTTCGGCGTCAATAGTTATAATATTACATTTCACTACGGTATATATTAGCATTTTTGTTTATTAGATAGTTTGTTGCTGGATTTTGAAATGGAAATATTATTGAAAGGAGCCTAGAAGTTTAGGATATAAGTTTTCAGTCTTTCCTTTTCAGGTTCCTTACGGGGTAGACAGACAGGCATAATTCGCTAAATTATAAAAAAATAAGTGCCTAAATATCGTCATTCCCACATTCTCAAAGAGGTAGGCAGAGACATAGTAAATTCATTCACAATTAGCCGAGGATATTAAATCCCATGATGTGACGGGTAGCAATTCCGCCGTCATATTGGATATAATATAGTAGACTAGCTGTGTCCGCGACTTCATCCGCGTTTTTGCTTTATAATTTTATTTTATACCTTTCTAAATTAAAGTAGCCTAAGCCGTTTCTTATTAAATTAGGTGTCTGCCACTGAGGGTCCTGTCAAAATCGGTCCAGCCGTTTCATAGATTAGCGGGAACAAATAGACAGATAGACAAACAGAAAGACAGACAACAATTCTAAACAATTCTAAAAAAAATTGTTCTGGCATATTATGTACTCTTGTAAATATGTATACATATACGTATTTAGTAAAAAGCTGTTATTTTAATACTACATACAAATACTCCAATTTTATTTATTTGTATAGATTTCTTTTTCACATAGAACATAGACAGCAGACTATGCCGTAATTTTTGTCAAGCCAAAAGTTTTACAGTCATAATAACTCTCACTATAAATTATTCAATTACCATCATAAGTTGGAACATATTGGGACCACGTATAGTTTAAAAGTATGCTTCTTCGTAGCCCGACTCCACAGTACTTTGTAATCACAGAAGAACTGTTGCAAACAGGCCGTCATAAAAATCGTAAACGAAGTAACGGGTGTAGCTAGTATCACAATAAAATTATAATAAAATCTACAAAAAGTACACATGGGTTTTCAATAATTAACATATTTCCCATGAAATAGACAAACGATAATAAAAGTTAAAAAGCAAAGACAATCAGTAGGAGGTCTCAATGGTATAGATGGAATCTCAACCTATCGTTATACAATAATGCCTACATTAACATTTATTAGAAATAAATCCTCGAAAGGTGGTTGTCTGTTTAATTGCGGTCCGGAGTAACTTTATTACTGTTTAAACCAAACTGATATATTGGAGCTAGCTATTGCCCGCAGCTAAACCTACGTATTGGAGTTATTACTGCTTTTACTTATTACTATAATTGATACAACCTTGTATACCCTATTTCACCCCATTGGGGGTATTTCGAAGAATAGGTAGATAAGCAGAGGTGTGCTTGTATATCCACGACTCGTAAGTCAGTAGATATACGAGAATACTCACGATTAGCCAAAGTACTGGGATATCACATCATGGTGATAGGTGGCAAACATTTTACGACTTCGGGCACATCCCAACCTCAGGAAATGGAATGCTTACTCAGAATAATCTAAAAAACATTTAAGAAAAGTTGCCTGACCTGAGAATATAAGATAATATCGGGATTGGCTACCTTATCTAGGGAATTTGACAAGGACGCCAGATTTTATATAGAACATCAGCAGTATGAAATCTGTAACCCAGAATCAAAACCAGACCCATTCCTAGATAAATTCAAATTCGAATACCCAATATTCGAATATTAGAATAGATGCCTTTCTGATTTAAAGTATGATTAAGTTTTAGCCCTGATGATACTGTAAAAGTCGAAACAGGTGGTTTTAATTTTTACAGCATCATCAAGGCTAAAACATAACGTACTTAAAATAAAACTCAGTAACTAAGTTTTAGCCCTAAAGATTTTGTAAAAAATGAATCTGGTTGGCTATTTCAAAAATAATATTCAACAATAAGTTATATCGAAAAAATTACATGTGCTTCTCGTTTAAAATATGGACAATATCTACAACATAAAGTTATACGCCCAATCAAAATGAACATCAATTTTTTTCACATCTTTAATTAAGATTAATTACCTACAATAGCAGTATTTATCTTGTAATAAATTACACTCGACTACTAAGAAAACTGTAACAAAACAAACACATTCCCACAACCTAAATTATACTATACTAGTAGGTAATCTAGTCGCAATAAAATTGTAACTACATCTTACACTACTGTCACCAGAAGGAATAATTACAGTCATTTGCATACAATAGTTTAACAGGTTCAAAGTATTTTATCACGAAAAAGTTAATTATGTAGCCATATTTGCAAGCAATACCAAAAGTAACAAAGAAGTTCTTTACAGTGCAAAAATGTCAACTACTGCCACGAGACATGTAAAATCATCAAACTCAGCTCACATATTAATGTGCAAGCAATGGTGGAAAGTGTGCTGGATGTACGGTGATCAAGAGAAATATTACAGACAATTATATGGCAGAAGAAAAATAAATCATGTAAACCCAAACCTGTATTTCGAAGAAACTGATAGTAAACGCCCAGGAGCACAGATAACTGAACTGACAGATGATTTCTTTGAAGATAATTTTCCAAATCAAATAGAACCAGCTCCGGATGAAACAAATGGTAAAGAGTGGTTTGGGGCTGAATCTGAACCTATTTATGGTTTCAATAAAACTTGGCAAACAGACCAAAGACGAAAACCAATACAAAACTACGATGATATCAATGAAATTCTTGATTCTGCTTTAAGTGATGATAATATTACTAGTATGATTAAAAATGGTCTACCTCCAGATGTCAAAGCACTAGATAGTGAACTAGATAAGTTTTTGAAATCTAAACTAAATTCAAAAAAGAAAAGCAATCGGGACATACAACTTACTAATGAAAATAATTCAAACCAGGTTCAGAAGCCTGCTCTTAAATCAGGTTCAAATAAGACAAAGGAAGTGCTGGAGGCAATAAAAGAACCAGTGTTAAGTGATCGTGTAAGAAAAAAGTGTTGTAATAGGTTAACGACTATACAGGATGCTCAGCCAACGGCGTCACAGTGTAATGAGTAAGTACTATTTAAGTTTAAGTTTACATGAACTACTAATACCTATTTGAAAATTTAAACATAAAACATAAACAAAAATTATATACAAATTAATTAAATTAACCTAACCCCAAAGTAAGTAAATTATATGTTTATGCTATGATGCTTAATAGAATTACTCAAGCGGATACTAAAATAAATTTAATAGACCTAGGACCCGGAAATAATTCAATTACTGTAATATTCAATAAATGCAACCAGCCAGGAGAGGTGGAATAATTAGATTTTTTTTTTGTAATTTGTCAAGTATTTTTTTTTACAATTGGAACAAAACAACAAGGCAAAGTTTTATTTTTTTTATAACTTAGTTCGGATACTTTAAAAAATTATTTAATTTCAAGTTTTTTATAAAAACTATAAAACCATAAACCTATGCTAAAATTACGTTTAAAAACTGAGGTGTCATCATCAATAGAGGTAATAATTAAATGTGCTTGTTAAATCAATCTGTCCCATAAACAAGCAGGAAACTGTAGAAATATTTAAATTTTTGTAAATTACGATTAATATTTTATCATGTGTCGGTTAAAATCTCTGCCCAGAGACGTTTATGGGTTTGTTATGAAATTGGCTTAACGTATGCTTATAAAAAGTTAAGGAATTATAACTAAAACTATTATATTATTACCACTACTATATTAGTTACAATTTTTTCCTCCAAATAAAAAAATCCTGGTAACCTAGTGGTACGCGCTTCGGACTTATTTTTGGTAGTCTAGGTTTGAACCCCACCATGTACCTTCAGGTCCCTCTCAGGCAACCTTATGATATGGAACAAAAGTAAACGAAATATTGTGCAAATGTGCTCTAAACATAAACATAAAAATCATACACTATATTAGATAATTCAATATAATTTGTACAAAGCACAGTCACGAGTGACATTGAAAATAACATTGTGCATATAAAAGTTTGGATACATTATCACACTAAGCTTAGAAAATGACGTTTTCCCATGTTTTTTAGGATATTAATATTTGAGGCATTCCTGTTTTCTACTAAAAGGGAATTCCAAAGAGCCACTGCTTGTGAGGAGAAAGAACAGCCGTAATAGCAAGTATTTTTGGATTTGTGACCGATATGGCGACGAAAATACAAATAACGTCGGCTAATCGTTTTTTTAAGATCTGTATTTTGTTAAATCATGTCATAAAAAATTTCATAAGCTGATATAAGAAGCTAGCGATGAAAATAAGAACTCCGTTTAAAAGATATCAACGCGCAAGCATGATACATTGCATAATTATGTGAATAAAAATTTTTAACCAGCAATTCTTGTTTACATATTTATTTATACTGGAGATTTTGGAAACGGCTCTAACGGTTTTGCTGATATTTGGTGCCTTGGGGTCTTAGGGGGTAAAAGATTGGTCTAGGGTGGTCTAGGTCTTGTGAAAATGCGAATCACGACGTCTGTACAACTCTGTCGGTAGCACTTTGATTAAAATAGATTTCGTAGATTTACCGTCAGATGGCAAATTTGGCGAAAAAAAATACCGAATGAAGCTTGGCCCCCAGGTACTGTAAACAAAAATATTTTTTTATTTTATTTTATAATGGTCATACATTGAGCATAGAGCTGGTAGATCTGCTCTACAGTTGAAAAGTGTAGTAAGAGTAAGCGTGGATCTTGCTTGATCGAGTGGCACTATACTTTTTTTGTCGGAACTTGGTAAAATAATATTTTTTTTAATCTCACACACATCATAAATTTCTTCTTGGCTTTTAGGCTTCCGAACTCAAAGGGTAAAAACGGTATCCTATTACCTAAGACTCCGCTGTTCATGTGTCTGTCTAGCAATAACCTCTATCTCAATGGCTGTATCTCGTAAACCATGATAGCTAGACAGTTAATTTTTACAAATAATATATTTCTGTTGCTATTAAAAAATAACACAACATAAATATTTATGGGGGCCCTTCAGGGTTCCGTAGCATTACCGGTAAATTTTTTAATATTATCACCGAACAAAGCGACCTAAAAAATTCATTTCTTTATTCTTTCAAAACGATCTAAAAATCTATAGGTACGTTAAAAATTCAACTGGGTTATTTCGTAAAGAGAATAAATAATAATTTAATGTTAAAGTTAATGTAGCTGGTATTAACTTTACGACCTCCATTAAGTTAAATTAGACTTTAATTATAATTTATTTTTAGTTTAATAGATTCAGTTCTCTGCTGCCTGACGAATTTATGACTGTCTTTTATAGCATTGAAACTATAAAATATGTGTATGCAGGCTAAAGCTCGAGCTGACGAAAAATCGGAGATAGAGTATAACAACCAATGATATTTTATAGGCTCTATCATATAATAAAAAAGAGAGATAAAAAGTAAAAGAGGTACCTTCACGCCTATTAGCCCCGAAAGGGATAGGCAGAGGTATGCTAGTATATCCACGAATCGTAAGTCCAGTAGATATTAGAACACTCACGATTAGCTAAGGTACTAGGGCCCTTAATGTGGTAGGTCGCATACCTAACGCTACTACGGGCACTCAGAATAATCTGAAAAACATTTAGGAAAAGTTGACCGACCTGAGAATTGAATTGAATAAAAAAATATAAAATCAAGAAATTCAATTAATACTTTTTATTTATTAAGAATTACTTGCCTCATATATCTTAAACAAATGTATCTTTATAGCATGCAAAACTATAGTATAGAATAAACTAAACAACAAACTTTAGAAAAAAAATTAAATCAATAATTATTTATCATTAATATAATATAATAAATTCACATGGTAACATAAGTGAAATTTTAATTAAGACCACTAGAATTAAAACCAACAATATACGGTGTTTATTTAGCAAACTATTATTATTGTTCAATACAAGAGGATATACATACATTATTATTGTACAAGAGGAGACTTTAACTTCGTGTTTGTCAGTATTAAACAATGACGTTTATGTTTCTTTCTGTTTTTTTTTTATGAAGTCGCATGGGAAACAGTTCGTAAAGGAAGTGACTGTTGTTTAAGTCAAAGTCTGATGATATAATTACCAACCAGCTGTCTTTAATAATTATAAATAAGCACGTAATAATTTAGTTCAATTAGTTTTATTATGAGATTGACATAGTTTCGGATTTTAGTTTAAGTTGGTGAATTGCATAAAATATAGACAAAATAATTAATGTTGTCGCCTCTATCCTTTGTCCGACTTTAACATCCGACTATTTCTCATGAATTTTTGTGTACATATTGGGTAGGTCTTATAATAAGACAACATTCATATTTCATCCCCCTAAATGTTAAGGTTAGTCCAGCCTTAATTTTTTTAAGATGTTTTATTTGTTTTTATTTTTCTATGATACAGCATACAAATATACATACAACCCTTAATTTTCATCCCTCTACTATCAAACCCTTCCTTTATTTGTTAATTAAAAACCTTTTTTTGTATGCATATCTGTTTTTATACCCCTAATTATATTTTGCTAGACCCACTTAAATATTACAGTTTTTAAATTAATCGTGTCGTTGTTAACTTTAACTTTATATTCTGTAATTGACTTTAAAGCACAAACCATGTTCACTATTCAGGGTAAACTGAGAGAAAATGCTTATTGGCATTAACTTCGCCTTTGAACATCATTTTGTGCAATAAAGAATTTAAATAATAATAAGTACAGGTTCGCCGGAACAGCTAGTATCTGTATAAATACCATCCATCTTCCAATAGTCATAACCAGAACAGAAGCAAATCACCTCAGTAAAATTTAAAAGCCAACTCTTCAAGAGCTTGTCAAACACCGAAACCTCACAGGCTACTGTCAAATTTAACATATTCCTATCCCCCTCACTCACCGTAGGTTAGAGGAGGAGAGGCGATAGAAAAGTGTGAATAAACACTTACCGATTCTCGAATAATCAATAACGCCTATATGTGTGTTTGTTTAAAAATGACTTGTCATTTCTCTTAAATTACCTGTTTATGTGCGACTAGATTATGGTCGTGGATTTGCCCGATGGCCATTTTAGACTTATGGTCATACTTCAAAATTTAAAAAAAAGCGTGGTAAAATAACCTACGAGGGGTTCTTAGCATACTTTTTGTACAAACCTCTTTCATCTATGTTTGAAACATTAATATAAAAACCTTTACCAAATGTTACTGGAGAAAAGAGTTCTTTTGTAAATGAAAAAGATTGTCATAATGAATAAAAATTATCATCGTAAATGCGATAATTTATTTAAAAAGGAGTAGCTCAGCCTACTTATATTTCAGAATTTATTTTAGAAATGCGCCTCTGTGGTGTAACGGTACGGTTGTCGCCTGTTAAGACCGTTAGCCGCGTAAGGTTCAATTCTCAGATCGGGAAAACTTTTCTTAAATGTTTTTTTGATTATTCTGAGTAAGCATTACATTACCCGGGATTGGAAGGTGCCTGAAGTGGCGATAGGCTTGATCACGAGTACTAAAAACAACGTAAAATAAAATAAAAATTAGTAGATAATCGTACGGAAATTCAACTCACACTTGACGGACTCTTTGTGACAGTTTGAAAAAAGTTTTTAATTTCAATGTTTCGAACAAAATGAACAAGGTTTATACAGGAAGGATGCTAAGAAGCCTTTCATGTTACAAAATCCCGCCGCAAAAACCTTGACGCCACGGGAACTGTTGCGGGTTTGTAAAAATGTATACTATACAAATAAATAAAATTGGAGTGTATGTACATAACATTTAAAATAACCACTTTTTGCTACATGCATAATATATGTATATTCACAATGTTACATATACCAAAATAATATTTTTAGGAATTTTTATCTGTTGTCTAGCGTGAAGATATATATGTATGTATAACACAAAATTCGTCAAAATCCAAAAATCTTAGCAAAAGCTATTTTGGAGAAACCAACTTCATACAAATATGTACCTACTCCATAATCTCTGGTCGGCACTTAGTGGAAATCCATTGTATATGATATCTATACAAATGAATTAAATTAAAAAAAGTACTTTTTATTAATTGCCTATGTATGTTTACAAGCTACATATACCAAAATAGTATTTTTAGAATTTTTGTTTGTCTGCTTGTACCCACTAATTTCTGATACGGCTGGACCGATTTTAAGGAACTTTCACTGACAGCTGATGTAATAAGAAACAGCTTAGACTACTTTTATTTTAGAAACGTAGAAAATGAAATAATTAAATAAAAACGCGGACGAAGTCGTGGGCACAGCTAGTTTATCATAAACACTTATATTTGTTTGTGGAAAAGTACAAGCGTATAAGATATTTTGAGATACTGGGATTGTATCTTTTGTTGTATCTACGTGGTAAACAACAGAGTAGCAGCGACCTCGAAATAGGTTGATCCTTGTTTATAATAGTACCGGGAACTGCGCATATCTCATGCATGCGCTGCAAATTAACGACCTCCATGCATGCAGCTATTACCACTCGCGAATTAATTACACCGGCTTTGTCTTATAAGCATTTTATATAGATACGATTAATTTTAAATTAACTCTACCGTCCCTCTGTCATCAGCATCTTACGAAAACAAAAAGTTTTCACAGATTATGTATTCCTTTTCAACAGATACTACGAACAGATTTTTTTGTGTTAGTGCACGTTGATGGCTAAGATTGTGGATTTAATTTTTTTTATATAAATTTGCTTAACATTGAACAGATGTAAAACAAGAAAGAGTTTTTCAACAACTATCGCAATGTAATACGATGTCAATTCAGAGCATTTATCAAAGATCGATCGTCAGTCCCTCCGATCAACCTCGTTACTCGACCAACGAGGACGATTATAAAAGTTCAATGCAATCTTAGCTCGTAAGCGAGAGTATTAGCTTAGTTTAGTTAGTCGATAAGTTAGCGTATTAGCCTATCATCCGCGAGGCTCAAGTTCGATTCCAACCGTGTCAATTTTTGGTAACATTGATTTTTAATAGATTTATTTTTGAGTTTTGAATGTGTTTATAAAACTTATTTGGTTTTGTTGATATTTCAAAAAGCTCTTAACCAATTGCCATAGAATTTGTATGGAACCACCATTGCAGACAGAACAATTATATTTAAAATCGGTTTATAATTGTCAGAGAAATATCATGTACGTACAAAAAAACATTCAATCAAATCGAGTATGTCCCTTTTTTGAACTCGGTTAAAAAGTGACTTACTTTGTTTACGCTATTGTCAAATTAATTACCTGCTTAATTGGAGAAAAATTCCAGGGGTTTTAGATCAAAATATGTGAGGGGGCTATTCGAAGCTCGTATCGTGCGCGTACGCAAACTCATTAGCGAGGTCACCGCGCGAGTCACACGGAACTAATTATCTGCAACTAGCCGTCCCGGCAAACTTCGTACCACCCGGCCTGTTTAATTTTTCAAACATTTGATTCTTACTACCCTATTCAAAAACACAGCAATCACGAAAATCGCTTCAGCAGTTCTTGAGTTATAAATGGTGTAACTAACATATAAGAAAACTGTAGAGGCGTGAATTATGTACATCTAAGATATTAAAAAACAAGTTCAGGTGACTGAAAACAGCGATCAAGACACATTTTTTTGCATTTTTAGAATGTACGTCTATCTGTTTGTATCTCGGCCGCGATTCACGCCATAAATACTGAACTGATTATGATGAAATTTGGCTAGGAGGTAGTCTATATTCTAAGGAAGATTATAGGCTAATTTTTATTCAGTTTACATAAGAGAGTTACGGCGAAGATAAAATAAAGACAAAATCTAAATTTAGTTCAAATTCATAAATGCGAAGTCCGATTATTTTTGTTAGATAGAATATGGTTTACAGAATATGTCGTCGTCATAGTCGTAAGGGGGTTCTGTAGAAGAGAGGATTAAATCCGATTACATTTATTGTATTTTTTTCAAATAGAATACTATTGATTGACTATGTCTTATTTTTTTCTAACTTAAGTACATCTTTCGAGTGCACTTACGGTGAAGGAATAGTTGTTGAGAAAACCCGGGATTTGTGGAACCCAATATCGTTGGCTAATTTATTTTATATATATTTTAATAGTTATTTACTTGTTCTTTTATAGACTTATATTTTTTTTTGTGAATTATTAAAATCTATTATAACAAAAATATACTATTGAATAAAACGACCATGTGAAGTTTCATAGCGAACTGAACTGTGAACAGTGTATTACAGCATAGATAATACATAGTTACTGGAAACATTCTATTAACGGATCACGATACTTGGTGTCGCTAGTTGTATATGGACGGTAATTATACTAAGATAAATTCAGCAATTTTATATAAAAACCTATTATATTCTATATGTACTTCTGCCTACCTTTGATATAATTTCTCATCCCCATTTTATTTATCTATTACATATTATAATGACCTATATAAATAATCAAATATATCTTAATGGTGGTTTTATAGCAGGTAATTGAGCCATAATAGACTCGTGTTGATGTAACGGTTCCACTATAAATTATTCAAATGGTGGAGACGAGTTTGAAAGTAATTATTTCGAATATCTTTATTCATACGATGACCCTTAGATGCCGCATACTACGATAAACATTGACGACGCTAACGAACCAAATAGTCTCGGCCAAGACTGTGAAATATATAACATATTTTTTCACTTATTTAAATAAAAATAAAAATATAAGAAATATAAATAATAAATAAAGTACTACTAGCTGACCCGTTGAACTTCGTTTCACTGGATACATGAACATCAAACAAACGTTTGACAGGTAAGAACAGTTTGTTTGGGAAAAATAAATTATCGTTTTTAGTATTTTTCTCGAAATTTTGTTTTCCATCGTTTACACCTTCCCTGGACTTTCACGTACATTTTAAGACCCAAATTAGCCAAATCGGTTCAGCCGTTCTCGAGTTTTAGCGAGACTAACGAACGGAAATTTATTTTTATTTATACAGACTTAAAACTAGCTGTATTTTCGTCCGCGTTTGAATTTAACTGAATAAAAGTAGCCTAAGCTTATTATATCAGCTGTCTGCCAGTGAAAGTCCCGTCCGTATCGGTCCAGCCGTTTCCATGATTATCCACTAGATAGACAAACATTTAAAAAAATGTAATTATGGAATATGTACCTTGTAAACATTTTGTAAAAAG